>WEZZ01023073.1:867-24171 GCA_013400585.1 Chloropsis cyanopogon | reverse complement strand
TGAGAAGAGTGTGGATTAGAATGTCCCACCTCCATATATGTCCTCCCAAAAGATTGGTAGCAAAGGAGCAGAAGAAAATCCATAGCCGTTATTGGGAAAGACCATGTAAAAAAGGAAATAGAAGCTGATGCACTCCCTGGCCTTTGTTGGAGAGAATATATTCCTGCTGCTATGGATTTTATTTGTTTTAGGATTAAAAAAACTGTGAAGAGGAATTAAAACTGTGCTGTTGGGTTTGCCAGAAAATTAGGGACAGATTATCAGAACAAACCTTCTACTCTCCTTAATANTAAATACTGGGACTCTGAGGGTTGTACAGAACCTAAATCAGGGTAATGAAACCTAAACCTAAAATCCAGCAGTAAAACTTACCTTAAATAGAAATCTATCTTCCTCTGGAGCAGTCTAACCTCATCTGCCCTGGGCAACAAGTGGTTTTGGATCTTGTTTGGAGTCCCCATAACTCTAAAGCACCTTTAGCATTCAAAAGTCTATTTCTTCCCATACCTCCCCAGCTGACAGTGTGCACTATAATGAGGTCACTCTAGCCATCCCCATGAGATCTGGTTTTAGGATACAAACTGAGGGTGTGCAGTAAAGCTTGCTGAGGTAGATGCTGGATGACTGGATTGAACAAGGAGATCCAGACATGGGACAGATCCGTCTGTCCTGTCTCGCAGAGTGAAATATTCAACGAGTGGTACCCTAGGTATTCTTCCAGAGAGAACAACCTGTTACTGAGCTACCAATTAAGCAGTACAGACAGTCAAACTTTACTGTCATTCCCTAATGCCTCTCCCTAATTTAGGAGGAGGCTGTGATCTCTGTGTATTTTGATCTCAGTGCATTTTGAGAAGCTCAAAATTACTTTCAATCAGCTGTGCATGAACATTGTGAGTTGCTCCTTATGAGGAGGATTTTATCAGTACTCCCGAGGTGCCAGGATTTCTACTGCTTGTGTAGAGCAGAGGCACTGCCAACAATGAGGAGACTCTAAAAGGACAGAGCCAGCACTAGTGAGACAAACTAGTCATTTTTACCTGCTCTAACTACAGCAAAGGGAAGAAAGCTTAAAGGAAGTGAAATTCTGTAGGACGAGGAAGGGATTAGTTTCAATTAAAACAAAAATGCAATATAATAGCAAGCAAAATCCTCAGCTGGATCACAGCTTGATATGTTATAATAATTTTGTATTATTAATCCAATATGAATATTGATTCTACACAGACTATTGCCTGCCTAATTGTTAGATCTGTCTTGGTAGAAGTCTGGCTGTGTTCTGAATATGTGTGTTTTAAAGAAAACACTTCTTCTGGGTGCTATGGTACTTCAGCAGCATATAATCTGTCTTTATTTAATAAAATAGGGAAAAAATTGCCACTGGATGGTGCTGCTCACTATTCTAAGGACTAGGTAGGATTGTCTGCTTTAAAAAGTGTTGTCAGGCTCCTCTTTTCACAGAATGCTATTTTTTGAAATAATATGAGTCATACTTTCAACACTAAATGCAAAATCTAATTTCCAAATGTCCATTTGTTATTTTCTGTGTCTTTTAAACCTAATTTTGAACTGTATTTTCTTCAATTTGTGAAAGACTAGCAAATACAAATGTTTTGCCCTGCCTTGCATACTATGTATTTTGTGCATTGGTGTGTTCCCTTTCTGTTTGAGAGAGGGACTAGAACATTAAATTAGCTTAATTGAGTACTGCCATTCAGCTTCTACCCTGCCTACGGCAAACAGAGGGGTAGAGAGCCATGAGGTCTTAAAATTTTAACAAGTTGTTAGAATGCACACACATTTCTAATGCACACAAACAGGGATGAGAACCACTCAGTTCTTTCTGGGGCCTCAGATGGTGTCTTCCTTCAGCAAGAGCAAGGGCAAAAGTGAAAGAAAAAACTGAAAGTGTAGGGGGCAGGGTTGAAGGGAGATGTGATTACATGATTTAGAGAGGAAAAAAAATTCAGAGAAGAAAAGTGGAGTGAAAAAAGACAGGAGATGTCAGGGAGGAAAGACTCTCCAGAGTAAAGGTAATGGAAGTACTGCAGCTTGCTCTACTGTTGTTCATAGTGCATGCCTGTATTTTTGCATGGTTGTATTAACCTACTATTTTAATAGGGCTGACAAAGATTCGGACAGGGAAAGTAAAATTTCATTATTTGGTCCATGTAATTTGTTTACTAGAAATTCCCAGTCTTATTAGTCTCAAGAATGCTGAGATAACTGGGAAAATACAAATGGTGGTGTCTTTTTCAGTTTCAGAAAATGTTCTGAAACTGCAAATGTAATTAAGGGTGTCTCAGTCCTCACAAATGTCTTTAGGACAAAGAATGAGGGTGTGCATTGGGAATGATATCCAAGTACCTGGAGTGGATGGAGTCAGCAAAGCCTGCTGAGGTAGGTGCTGGAGAACTGGATTGACCCTTGCAGGACTGAAAGCTTGTTCCTAGGCCAGCCTGTTGGTAAACAGTGGCTTTGATCATGGTTGCCCACAGAAGCAGTTTGGTTTATTTTCTTCTAGGTTCTTTACTGGCTCATGATCTCTTTACTTAAGTCATATGGAATGTTTCACGTAGCTAAAATATTACAGGAATGAGTGCCTTGGCTCATAAAAATGATCACCATCCTCTCTGTCTGCAGGGCTCACATTTCTATTACTGTGACTGGACCCAAGGACCTGATTTACAGAACATGAGTTTGTTCATTTCTCTGTGTCTGTCCACTTCTGTAGCAAGAAAAATCCTGAAATTCATACCAAGTACAGATTTGCTTTAAAATTTGACTCTGAGGGACTATCAAGCTATCAGATGTTACTGGATACTACCTTCTGGTGTTTTCCGGAGATTTATAAACTGATTTTCTTAACATCAGAACCATTCCAATATGCAGAGTCTGGAAAACGTCTACTTGATGACTTTAGCAGTATATGTATGGCAGATTTCTCTCTTTTGTATGATTCTGATAGAAATATTAGCTAGGCATGATGTTATACCTTTTTATCACTCTTTACCTTAATATTCTGAAGTGAGAGGTTATTTCAGAACAAGACTCAACTTAGCAGTCATTTCAACCCTCATCACATAAGATTACATCCTCTTCTGGGTCCTCTGTCCATCATCTGTGCAAATAATACTTCCCCCCTTCCTTCCTAGTTCTATATTCTTTTCTCCAGCTTTGCTTTTTCCTCAAGTTTCCAAGGCATGAAAATTCAATAGTTTGTTTCATCTCATGCATCAAGGGAATGTTTTTCTTTGCATCATTTAAGGGTCACTTTGAAACAGTTAATCCAATGTTCCATATCAGCATGAAGGTTTAGTCATTCAGTTTTCTCTACAAACAGCAAGCAGTGATATAGCTGAGGAAGAAAACTCATAGACTCTGAAAAGACTGTAAACTGTGCACATTGTTCATTCAAAGCCTTTGATAGAGCTATGGGGTAACAAATAGCTCTGCAGAATCTAGAATCAACCTACAGATTTTTGATATAAAAAAGGGGAATGAATTAATCTGGTAATTTATTCACAGAAAAAAAATTTGATTTCTTAAGTCTCTTTCTCTGTCTATCTGTCCCCCTGATTCTCTCTCTGCATTGTTTTATGTATAGAAAGAATTTATGCCAGCTTAATGCAGTTACTTAATCACAGGATTTCAGGGCTGCCTATCCTAGACAAGAGCAATAAGATATCCTTACCTTGTATTTCTTAGCTTGTTCTAGTTAATGTGCTGTTGTGGTTTAACCCCAGCTATCATCCAAGCCCCAGGAAGCTGCTCATTCACTCCCCCACCAGAGGGATCAGAGAAAAAAATCAAAAGGATAAAAGCTAGAAAGCTCATGGATTGAGATAAAGACAGTTTAATAAGGAAAGTGAAAGCTGCATGCAAGCAAAGAAAAACAAGGAGTTACTTCACTTCTTCCCACGGGCAGGCAGATCTACAGCCATCTCCAGGAGAGCAGGGCTTCATCATATGGAACTTGGAAGACAAACACCACCACTCCAAACATCCCCCTCTTCCTCCTTCTTCCCCCCACGTTATATACTGATCGTGGTCTGGAATATCCCTTAGGTCTGTGGGGGTCAGCTGTCCTGGCTCACCATCTCCCATGAATCCACAGTCTGTTCATGGCACAGGCAGTAGGAAAAGTAGAAAAGGCTTTGGCTCTGTGTAAGCCCTGCTCAGCAATGACAAAAACATCTCTACATTATCAACCCTATGTTCAACACACATCCAAAATACAGCCCTCTACCAGCTCCTGTGAACAAAATTAGCTCTACCCCAGCAAAAACCAGCACACATATCATAGGCATAGAAGTGAACCAATACAGGCATTTTCTTGGACACCATATAGTATTACTTTTAATCACTTTCTATTTAAGATAATCATCCTGTATAGTTTTTATATTGCGTAGTGTTGTATTAGAAAAAGACAAACTGTTGCCTTCCATGACTTCCCCCTAAGGTAGGGTTGTTTACACCAGGACTTCCTCCACTAACATTAAATCATAAAAAGTAATTTGGCACACTATCTGAGCGGAAATAGTTATTATAGCAGAATGTCATAGACGGGTGCTTTCTTTCCTTGGGGTTGAGTAGATGTTCAGAAATTACAATATTTGCTACAGAATCTAGTGTTTCCATTTAAAAATAGTAATTTAAGGTTGGGTATTTGTCTTTAAAGACAGCTTATTGAATAAAAATGAATATCTATGGAACAATATTTTTAGAGTTACAGGCATAAATATTTATTGTGCAAAGAATGAATAAGAATGCATGTTAGTACTAAGATATGCTAATGTTTCTAAATTCACAGATTTCTCCAGTCAGTGCTCTTAACTGGCCTTGGTCACATATTTCATGCAAATGGCAGTACTATAATATTGATTCACCATTGATTTCTTGTAAAAATGAGTAAACTTTTGGTCCAGGGTTATTTTTTTTTCCTAAGCAAGACATACTTATGTACAGTAATGCAGTTTTGACATATTTTGACTTATACAAATGAGATTAATGATTAGATTTTCTAAATATTTAACCTAGTGTAAAGTCTTATTTTATGATTCATGCCTGCACATATAGAATACATATAGATAGTGTCCTAATCTTCAGACGAAGAAGTAAATAGCTGTTCTTGCTGTCAGGGATTTTTGTGATGTTTGGTGTCACTTTGGGATTCTTGATGCACATCATCTTTCACCAGTGTACCTTACATGCTTGCCTCAAGATTTGCTCTAGCCCACCCCTGCACACTGCACCAGCATGTCATACTTTCTAAGCTATGTGAAGCAGCTCCCTTTTTCCTCACTAAAATCCCTACAGAGTTTACTTACTACTGCTTAACTAGGTAATTCTAAGGCAATTAATCTTCCGTTATCATTCATTTTGCACAAGCTGTTGAGGCACCTCCCCTGTGAGGGGTTCCCATGTGCTGGACTCAGTGCCCCATGGCTGAAGGAACTGCAGAACTGCTTCTGCAGAGCTTGTGTGGGGAGCAAACTGGGGGAGGAGGGTCAGGGTCAGGAGCTAAAACATTAGCTGCCATCACCAGCTGAAAGGGAGGTATGTTGCTATGCTTTCACTAACTGGTACCGGTCAATCTCTTTACTAGAGCTGAACATGTGGAAAATCAAATAAATATCTCTGGAATCACAGACTTTCTTCTGCTCTGAACTCCTTTGTATCTGACTATATCCTTTATTTCTAGTCTGTTGCTTTGTTGTTGCAAATTGTAAAATTTGCCAGAAATAAAGAAAATTTTCATGGGTTAATAATTTGGTGCCATTCAGCTTTGAAGTGAGTATACAGCAAGTCAGAGTTCAAAATATTTCAAAGCTTTTTTTGACCCTTGTTTTCTGTCATAAGCCCAAATTTTCAGTCATGTTGCTTGACACTTAAGAGAAATTACCTACATTTTAAAGCTAAATTACAATTCTTTTTCTGCAATATCTATTTTTGATTACAGCTTCTGATGCTAGTGTTAGACTTCTGCATTAATTTTCCAAAATGTGGGGTTTTCTGATCCATTTATTTTGATCCGCTTAAGAGCGAATCACATATGTGTACCCATGAAAAACTGAAGTTTCATCTGTATCCTGCTAGAACAACTGGAATAGCCCAAGGCAAAGCAGAGCACCAAAATTTGTAAAATACGTGACAGCAAATTATAAGATAACTCCATCAAGGGATGTGACTGAGGAGCACATTTTCAGAGGCGTTCAGGCTAATAGTGTCTCGATTATCCTTAGGAAAACTGGAAAAAAAACCTCTTCCATATTGCTGAGGATGTCTAATTTTATCCCAATCAATCCTTATTAAAACATAACAAGGAATAGATACAAAACATGAAGTCAGAAAAAAGCTATCCTAAGGAAAATTTCGCTTCTCTCCCTCCTTGTCACCTGAGAATAAAGAAATAAACTAGAGACTTTATGAAGTCTAAGAGGGATTTGGCTGTTGATTTTATAAGGAAAATCTCAGCTATTCTGAAGGTGGGTGAAAAATACATAAAACCCATATGTGGATATAGGCTTGGTAATAACTGCATCCTTGTTGAAATGCAGCAATGTTGCCACTCTATCAAATGTAAATTAATTTGTCAGTAAAATAAGAAGTTTAATAAAACAGGTTTCACTGGAGACGAAATGGATAAGAAATGAATAGGGGCTGTATTTGAAGCTTTACATTAAAATCGTTGACACTCATATTTCAGCTGCTATTTATGACTTACAACAAAGGACTTGTGGAAACAAAATTTTTGGTATGATGTATCCTTTACCAAATATCTTCAGAAACACATTTTAGAAATACACGTCCTGGATTTCAGCTGGGAAAGGTATGCTCTGAAGTAGCACCCAGATCATCTGTCAATTGGCTTCTAAATATTTTCCTTTTGCTTCCTGGAACACCATACAAGATTTAGTGTTTGGAATTCAGAATAACTCTTATAATAATGATGCTGTTACAGTCTACCAACTCTATCACTGAGTTTGATGAACTCAGTGCAAAAATTCCAAAGCACTTTCAAATAGATAAAGAAATTTGTATCTGGGAAAGGTCTAGGCTTTCTAAATCCAATTTGCATTATAGTTCTGCAATTGTATATTGTTAATTAATATCAAGCAAAAAGACTTGTGGCATAAATTATTTGGGTAGCTTTAATCGCTTACTTTAAAATGAGCTCCTGAATTAAGAGTATGGAAACTATTAGAATCAGCATTCACCACATTGTGTTTATCACACAGCAGGCAATCATGAGACAAACTTTCTACAGAAAATGATGAAACAAAATTGCTATAGTAGCCTTTCCTAGTCTTTCCTTATTCTGATTGACTCTAAGAGGTTGCTATCAACACACCTACGTTGTTGACGCTGTTGTTTCACTGTTGCAGCTTTGGGTATTTTCATTTTTTATATAAAATATTGTAAGTATCCATTCCCTTTTTTTTTTCCAATTTTTTTATCTCTTAGCCTTGTAACGTCCTCTATCAGTGAGCTCTAAACTGAATCCTGCTTTATAAAGAGCGAAATCTGGACTGCATTGTTTTCAGTAGCATTTTATACTGGTATTACTGTCCCTTTGAAAAAGGTGAGAGCCCTATCCTTTGCTGTTGCAGTAAGTCAGCACTGCTAGGTATTCTTCATAGAAAAATAAAGGTGATGGTGATGGTGGAGATGCCCTTTTTGCAAAGAGTTTATGAGGTTTGCCGTTGGAATGGGAGGTGGGGAGCTCTAGCATACAAACTGATACACTAAAAGCTTTGTATCTTCCTCCTCATCAGTTCTGTCTTTCTCATCGCCGTGGTCATTGCACAAGGGTATGCCCTTTCTCAAGTGAGAGAATGATCAGATGAATACAGATAATTTCTCACTTAACCTTTAAAAATGTCTTTAGATTCAGAAGTCCACTAAATCTCTCAGCTTTCCTGGGATTAAGTCTCTTAATTTATTTCTGAGCCCTTTCAGTTTTCTACCTGAGCTGTTGTTTATGGATACACTCCAGGATTCATCCTGGAAAGACACTCATCCTCCTGCCAATCTTCAAAAGTGTTTGGTCATCTGTACTATTTTCAAGAGAATAATAATGGAATTTTGCTTGATATAAAGATCTCCAAATATGTATTAGTTGCAATTGTGGTTCAAAGAATGTCTGAACTCATAACCTGCATCTCCTAACTTCTATATTTGTAAGTTTTTAGAAATACCTGTGCAAATATGTTATTTGTTTGGGGTTTATTTTCTGTGAAAAAAAAAATTAAAGAGAGTAATCTATTTTTTTCCTTAAGCTTCCTAAATATCAAATTTTGAATATTTACATGTCTCAGAGTTTACATAAGTGTTCTTTCTAGGCTTTACATTACTTAATGTTTTTCATTTGATAGTTTGCTGGACTGGAGAATTGTACATTTATTAAGTTTTTTGTAATATAAAACAAAATTCTTTGTTCTTCCGGATATACTTTTGTATATCCTTCTTGAAAAACCACCAGAATGAAGGAACTGACAGATGACTTAATTTGTTCAGTTTCTTTCTGCGTAAATTAAAGGCAACTTCACCCATAGGTGACAGCAAACTCTTGGAAACTGAAAATGCAGACAACTCAATGCAAGCAATTAAGTATACAACAGTGACAGCAAAAGTGCTTATGTGGAAATATGCAAAGAATCTGTAGCTAAACAAATCTCAGAAACCTATGATATCTTTCTGAGAACTGCAAAAGAACTATTTAATGTGGGTTGGGATTGCATGAGAGGAAAGCCTTCAGTTTGAGGACAGCTGAGGATTTCCCTGTAGCCTACACTCGAGCTTTGCTCTGGTGAGGAACTGATCCCCTTCCCTAATGGACAACTCTGCTTGGTGTCTATTATTAGAGAGAGCTGTAAGGTCTAACTGCTGCACCTGATTGCCAGCCAGAAGAGCTATGGAATGTTATCAAATGCCCCCCACCTTTGCAGAATCAGAAGGGCTATATGTGTGCTCACATGTCAATGCACTGAAACAGGAAATCAAAAATGAGCCAGTGGGTTATCACACACATTTCTGTAGGAGCTGGTGGGAGCTGTAATTCGTGCTCTGAACAAGGTCATTAGGGCATAAAAATCTTGGTCTGATCTCCTGCTTTGTGACCATGAATAGGTTATTCATCAGTGCATTTTTAAGGAAAACAGGAAAATGAGACAGATATTTTTTTTTTTTGACTCTTGAGTTAGTAATTTATATGTTTATTTTTCTAATAATTTGTTAAATTGTGTAGTTCTTTATAATTTCCATTTAAAATTTATAATCAAGGAGAAAAAATAAAGCCAAATCTTTCCTTTTTTGCTTTTCCTTTACAAAGGGAGGAGGGCCTTGAGATGCTCTTATCCTATTGTTTGTTATCAGCAAAATATTTCTTATGGAATTAGAGGCAAATGAAATATTTCTAGGCTCTTTTATTTCTTTCTCAACAATAATTTTAACTTGTGTTGGAATAATATTTAAACACATTAATAGTGAAAGCTGGTAATTAGATTCGGTCTTTTGTAGTGTGATTTTCATTAATTACATGCTTACTTTAGCCGAGTTATTTTACACAATCTGTGATCTTCCAGACATAGAGGATTAAATAACTACAGATGAGTTCCTGGAGAACTAAAGCACATTTTCAGGGCACACTTGCTGAACAAGTCCCTACTAAGAATGAGATGGATCACCTCCTAGGCATGCATCTTCTTTCCATGGGATGTGAAGGAAAGCCAACAGGACTGGGCTGTTTGATCCTTAAGTTAGGGAAGATGAATTGCTTTACTTCTTGGGTCACCTACTGGGAAATGTAAGAAACTGGTGCTGAAGTCCCTTCTCTACCTGGATATTAGAGATGAGACTTCCTAGCAGTGTTTGCACAGGCAAGGCTTTAGTTGGTTGTTTTTTTCAATTTCGTTTTATCTGGTTTATGGTTTTGTTTGTTTGTGGGGTAGTTTTTTGTTTTGTTTTGTTTTGTTTTTAGTAGCAAAGTAATTAACCTTCCTCTGGGCAGAAAAAANACCATCCTCTGGTCAGAAAAAAACCCTCAAGCAAGCCAAGAAAACAATTGTCTACATGAGATTTTATCCTTCCCCCCCGCCCCCCCTCCTTTTTAATAGTGAGGAAATGCTTAGAGGAGTGTGTGGTCAGTTCTTACCCTTTGTTGCAGATTGTTCACAGGACCCTTGCAGCCATGCTGGGCGCTTTGGCCGCTTTAGCTGCCTTGGCTATTGTTGGGGAGGTAAGTTATCAAACTGTAAGTGCTCCCTTTGTTTCTGGCTGTGGTGTCAGGTACCATTAATTTCCATGTTTGCCCAGTTCTAACTGAGCAGAGGGCAAAGCAGTGTTTTTTAAGAAAGAGAGATGGTAGAACAGGAAGTGGGGTGGGAAAAGAGGTCAGACTAATGTGTAGACAAAGGGTGCACAAAAATGTCAGTTGATGCTTTTTTGTTCTGATTTGCAGGAAGCTGACTACAGCCATTTTCAGCTTAATCCAGAGTTAGTTTAACACTGTTATTTTCAGTAATGTTAGGCTACCAAGCAAACCTAAATGGAAATACGTTGCTTTATACTACCCTAAATAATTACATCTCATGCTTGCATGTTCCAACCCTTTTGTTTCACCTGCTGCTTACTCTTCGTTGATATGTAGTCATACATCAGATTGATTTTCTCGGTTGTTCTCCTAACCACATCATTACTATGTTCCCTTTAATGCCCTCCAGTTTGTTCACAGGTGAAGTAGTATGCTTTTGTTCTTTTACCAAAAAGGGAATTGCAGTGTACCATGTAATTTGGTTATCTTTTATTTCTGTAATGTTAAGTAAGGAACAACTAGACCAACCAATAGCCTGATAATGACCCACTTAGGATGCCAGCAGTACTTTGAATTAGTAATAATAATAATAGTAATAATGGCAATAATAAAGAGTCCTTTTTATGTCACTTGTGGGAACTTACTAATTTCCACCACATTTACTTAAATGGTTCATCAATTAAGTGGAGTTTGTAAGTCATAGCTAATCACAAGTTAGGTGGCATTTACTTGTAATTGTATTTTTTGATTGCAGAGGCCAAGTATGGTCAGAGTGGTGGAGTGGATTGACTATGAGACACTGGCATTATTGTTTGGAATGGTAACTAAAACAATATCTTTTGCTCTAAATGTGCCAAAATAATCACATTCAAAATAAACAGAGATGTTTTCTTTTAGAACATTTTGTTAGTTGTACTTTACTCAGCTTATGATGAACATTTGTGTCTTAAGGAATTCAACAAATAGGATGAGGATCAGACCTCTGAAAGAGTCTTTTGAAATATTGATTATTTTCTATTTTTTTTTTAATCTGTGAAATTTATTGATAACATGCTAAAAACATCCTGGGCATTTATAAACGGAAAAACCTGTTCAAGGGCCAAGTATTATCACTCTCTTTTATCTTTTTAATTTTGTTTATTCAAAACCTTCTTCAAACGCACTCTGCTGGGGGAGTTGTTTTCTGTCTTACTGTTATGTCTGAAGCTACAAAAAAGCAAGCCAGAAATGGAGAAGTAATATCTGATGAGATTATAATCATATATTATTTTAATCACTTTGCCCAGAGCTATTTGTGGTAAAAAAGCATTGTCCAAGTGCTATTAGACTCTAACACAAAATACACAATATACAGAGACAAAATTACAATTATCTGTTTCCATTCTGAGTTTTTCTTATTTCCTGACACTGGTCATTGCTCCTTGCATTCCCCACAGAAAAAGAAGGCAAAAAAACCCCCAAAACAACCTGTTGGGAGCAAAGACAGAAGGACAGAAAACCCCCCAGATGTGGGAAAATGCAAGCATTTATTGAAGCTACTATCTTCTGTGCTCTGTAGAGCATTACTGCAGAGAGCAAACATAATTATTGGTTTTCCTTGATTAATGATATAAGGGAGATACATTGAGTACTTAATATATGATGCCTACTTAGTCACTACAAATAAAATTCAACCAGACTCGTATGACATTTACAGAGTGCTTATGTTGAGAAGTATATTTCACCATATGATGCATTAGCTAGAGATATCTGGCAGCTATAGTGGATATTCTAATATAAGGGTGATTAGATTCTCAAATCTGTCTCAGATAAGAAGCCCATTTGTCAGTATCACAAACTGCTTTGCTTTAGTCTTGAGTAGTAATTCAATTACTTTTATCTATCAGTTCCAAGTGACTATATTTTTCCTCATCTTTTGGCAGATGGTTTTAGTGGCCATATTTTCAGAAACTGGGTTCTTTGACTACTGTGCAGTAAAGGTGGGTTTATTTGGTACTTATAAGTATTTCTAGATTGATCTAATTAGTATTTATTCAAATCTGTCACACCAAGCAAGAACTTTAAAAAACCCTTCTAAGGTCAATGTATACTTATCATATTTGAAATGACAGTGGTCATGTTGTAATACTGGAAAAATCCTTTGTTGATGAAAGGAAGCCCTTAATGCAATTCTGTTTCTACAGGAGAATGTTAAAAGTCCCCAGTAGAGCCCACAAGCATTTGGACACTATTAAGCTGAATATTTCACTGATTTCCCCAGGACAGCAGTTCTGCTGTAGCTGAACTCTCTATTTATGCCTGGCAGTGGGACAGAAGAAATATGGGAACTGTCAGTAACTTTGTGACCACATGTGGAAAACAGCCACAGACCTTTGCACAATAACAGAAAAAAAGTTTACATGGGAAGTGTAACTCATAGAATCATAACCATAGAATTAGAGAACAGTTTGGGTTGGAAGAAACCTTAATCATTTTGTTCCAATCTTCCTATCATGGGCAAGGACACCTTCCAGTAGAGCAGGTTTAAAACCCCATGCAGCCTGGCCTTGAACACTTCCAGGGATTGGGCATCCAAGCCTTCTCTGGGTAACCTGTTGCAATCTCACCACCTTCACAGTAAGGAATTTCTCCCTTATATCTAATCTAAACCTACTCTCTGTTTAAAGCCAATCCCCCTTGTCCTATCACTACACACCCTTGCCCAAAGTCTCGCCCCCAGCTGTCTTATTGTCCCCTTTAGGTGCTGAAAGGTGCTGTAAGGTGGCTTCTCTTCGCCAGACTGAATAACCCAGATCTCTTCCAGCCTGTTCTCATAGGAGAGGTGCTCCAGTGTTTTGATCATGTTTGTGGCCCTCCTGTGGACTCACTCCAGGAGTGCCGCTCTGAGGATGGGGAATGTGTCCCAGGTGTGGAGAGGAAGGGAGGTCTAAACCATGTTAGTCCACCTGGGCATGCAGGCAGAAGATGGGGGCTCAGCCCTTCTCCTGCTACAGACCCCCTTTATGACTGGCAGCAGAGCCAGTGGTGTTTCTTCAGGCTTATTTCTTTGTTTGCGTGATGGGACTGTTTGCCCACTTCCATGAATTATTCTCTTGCCAAATTATTTTGTATTGGAGAGGGCACTGTTGGAGTAATAGTCAAGGAATAGTAAATGCTCTGAGCTCATTGTTGCTTGACTTTGATCAAGTTGCTTTATCTATAATTTTTTGAAATCGAAGCTGGAGTGATGAAGTCCATTAATTTTGCTTCTGTTTGTTTTTCCTAGGCTTATCGGTTCTCTCGCGGCAAGGTGTGGGCCATGATTACGCTTCTGTGCCTTATTGCTGCAATTCTTTCTGCATTTTTGGACAACGTTACCACTATGCTGCTCTTTACTCCAGTAACCATAAGGTATTTTATTGTTATGGTTTTGGACTTGGTCTTTTATAGCCAGCAATCAGTAGTAGATATGTCTGCAACTATCCTTGTTTGGAGGGTTTCTTAAACATTTAAATGGAAATTAGAACTTCTAATACTCTTATTGTAGTAGAATAAAAAGCTAGCCCTTTCAGAGGGATGGGTTGCCTTTTGCCTTTGCATTAATATTGAGCAGATATCTGAAACCTGTGAACACTGCCTTGGCAGCTAACTGTTCTGGTTTCTCTTCATGTCTCAACAACAATAGCATATTGCACAAAATGCTCCCTAGTAGATGATTTTTTTTTTCCTGTAAAGCAGCCAGAATTTTAAAATTAAAGCTGCCTTATCCTTTGCTGGCTAATATTTATATACAATTTTAGATAGTAATTTATGTTTTAGTGAAGTTGTTATTCCTTCTAATATTAGTCAAAAATAAATTTTTAAAAAGGCCATATTTCATCTAACAGCTTTTTCTTGAATATGAGAATTCTATTCCTGCTGGTGATTATGTCATTTGGACAGCTACTGGTTAATTGCACAGTTTGAGATTAGATATTTGGATCTTTGAGCAGACAACCGTGAATTTAATTACTTCAGATTTCTGTAAATTAATAACATGTGATATGCAACTACATTTAATCAATGTGGGATTATAAATTACTGTTTAACCTGAATTTAACCTGTGTCTGGTCAGGCAAATCTGTTTAATCCAGTTCACTTTTGGAAAGATCTAGTGTGTTTTAAAAATGATCCTGAGAGATGTAATGTTTGCAGTCATTATCACATTAAAGTGCACGAAATTCTATTAAGATATGCCCCCTCTTAAAATGCAGTGTAAAGCAGTAAAAACCAATTTTGCAAGTGAAATTTATTCTAGACTGGAAACAGCTGGTGAATGAAAGCTCCATTTGTCTTCTGTCCGATTATATTTTGAAGAGATGGCTTTGCTGTACCCTAATCAATAATTGCATTTCTAGCAGTAAGCAGCACTGGAATTATTAAACATCAAGTTTCCTTTAGCTCTGTTACACAATAATTTGGGAATGGAATGAAATCCAGAAGTCAATGTAGTGAAAAAAGCTTTTCGCAGTGTGAGCTATGGTAACATTTATTCTATTTTCAAAGAATCCTAGAGTAGCCCAGGCTGAAGGGACCTCGAAAGACCATCTGTTCCAACCTTTCATGGGAGAGGAAACCTAGATGAGATTATCTAGCAGTCTCTTCAATCACATCTTGAAAACCTCCAGTGATGGGGACTCTACCATACCCTGGGGAGGTTGTTCCAGTGGTTCAAAGTTTTCACCATAGATTTTTTTTCTTACGTTAGGGTGAAATTTCTCCCATGTACTTGTTGCCTTTTGTCTTCTCCATGTGAATCCTTGTAGAGAGAAAGTCTCTGCCTTCATAGCCACATTTAAGTAATGGACTTTTTTACTAAATGTATACTAAGTCCTTTTGTTTTATACTAAATGAGCCTGTAACACTGAAGAAGGGGAAACTCAGTATGTGGGAAACATTTGTATTTGAATCACTATCAAAACAAAAATAAAATTTTATCTCACCTACTAAAATCAAATAATTGCCTACTTCAAAAAGCTTCATGCTGGGGGTCATTTTCTTTTTTATCTTACTGCCATTGTCTACAGCTTCACTGTGTTGCACTGTGCAGTCTCCATTGCCATGGAGATAAAGCTTGCAGAAAATCGTACTGACTCTGTGAACATAAGGGTTTATATTTCCTGTAATATGGCATAAAACATGATACTTGTTTCAATCTGCTAAAAAAAAGTAGAAACTACCCCCTTTAAGCTGTTGCTTATTTTCAAGATACTTTGTTATTGGGAGCTGGAAGAGGCTAATATTTTTACACATGAGGAATTATATAACCAAAATAAGTAAACTGAGGAACTGTGATCCTGCCATATAGCTGAGATGTTCTGATGGTTTTATACTTTGGGTGTAGCCTTTTCTTACTTATATTAGAGCTCTCTTTTCAAAATACCACTAGGCCCATCAAAAAGAAAGAATCACTAAAGAAAAGTTTAGTTTATATTTTGAAATACTGGGAAATCAAGGAGCAATGGAGTTAAAATTGCAAGTAAAATTGTGGTCTTGTACTACAATTGATACATTTGGACCCGTTGTACTACAAAGTACCCTTTAACTGAATGATTTCATGCTGCTGAGGAAATAGTGTATTTTTGCACAGTTATTATTTTCCAGAGTTTTTATGTGCTGACATATATGCCGTCTGACAGTGTTTTTTCTGAGTTTTAAATTGACACCCTTGGTGATAGCCTAAGTGAATCAGGTTAAGCTTTTTTGCAGTACTCTTTTCTCTTTGAAATATAGGTTTTAATAACACAGGCTAAACAGTGAAGTTCAACCCTTCTTTCAGGCAAATGTGTGAAAGCATTGCAGTGAGAAAGCATTCTTCCTGCACACTCTTTCCCCTATCTACTATGAGATAGAGGGGACAATAATTTAAGTGTGGCCTCCATCTTTACATTCTGGAGCAACGTTTTGATAAGTTGTGAGGAGGAAAGCAGTTGTTTCTTACTCCAAAGTGCTTAGGTGTGACTTTAACTTCTAGCTTTTATTACCACAGCCCAAGTTTAAAGTCAAACACGTACTCCAGAACAGGGCGGATTATGCAGGTGTTTGTGTAAATGTAATTTGTGAGTTGGAGTAATCTGCGTGGAGATTACTATGTGTAAGTGGGCTTTGGGTTCAAATGGATCATGAGGTTACTGAGTCAACCCCAATGGTTGTCAGAGCTCTTTAAGGTGCTTCTTATTAAAGAAGCAATTTACTTTTTCTTATCAAAGCAGTAACCTACCAAAGAAGTATTAAATATATTTGAACTGCTAAAGACATTTTGAGAATTTTTAAACCATAAGGAATGTGTATTTTTTGCTCTTGTTTCATTGTAAATAGAAATACTCATGATCAGGCTTTAGAGAGGGAAGAAAATAGGAACAGAATAAACTGGATCAACCTAGCCTGAAAGCTGAAATCTCTAATAGATGATTCATGGCTAATAGGCAGCCTGCACAATCCTCTACCACTGCTTCCCATAAGAAAGTTAATCATTGTTGCTGAGTGCAGAGCCAGTGGTTGACCAGAACAGTTTTCCACAGGTCAGCGAAGCTTAAAGACCATGGTTTTAGAAGCTGCATCGCACTGAAAATTTGAAATACTATTTTCTGTGTAGTATGATTCTTGTAATAGTTGACTACTTTTAATTAAATGCTTTAAAAAATGCATCAATTTTTTAGGCACCAATAACTGCATTTTAAAGAAAATCTATGCATTTTCATTTACATTGTTGTAATTACTCTAGTACAATAAATGCTTTAACATAGCAAAAATTAGCAAAAAATAGTTTAAAATCCTGCCATTGTCTGTGAATTGACTGCATTTTGTAATTTTTGTGCATTTTAATATTTAAGGTAATTTATTCATGGGATAAGAAGTTAATTTCATTATCTTTACACTGCAGGCTCTGTGAAGTACTTAATCTTGATCCTAGGCACGTCCTGATCGCGGAAGTAATCTTCACAAATATTGGAGGGGCTGCCACTGCTGTTGGGGATCCTCCAAATGTGATTATTGTTTCAAAGCAGGAGCTGAGGAAGAGGGTATGTACTGCAGTCGTTTGGCCATTGAAGTTAAGTAGTGATGTTGACTTATGCAATGTTGATCCTTCTCTTCCCCCAGACAGCCATATAAATAGAACATAATCTACTTTTTTTTCCATGCTACTTCTTTTTTAGTAGGATCATCAGAGAGAAGAGAGTGATCTTTTAGGGACAAAATAGTGATGAAGAACAGACTTTTTGATCTGGACAGAGAATACCAGTTTCTTTTTTTTTGTTGTTGGTGAGGATTTCCTTATCAATCACAAAGTGGGGAAAGAAGCAGAACAACGGAGGGCTGCAGACAGGGCAACAAGTTGGAAAAAACCAAAAAAATGAAAATGAAAATCCATCAATTTTTTTCAGTATAGGTTTTCTCTCAAAAGTTAAATATGAGAAAATTTGACATTTTACAGAGAGGTTGCTTTGCCCCTCTAGAGCCATGACACACGTGAGGAGGCAGTTTATACTTCAAGCACAGCCCAAGGATAGGCTGTGGGGAGTGAGAAGGGGGTGGGTGCTTCTCCTGTACAGCACAGGCTGCAGCTGGCTCCTGCCTCCTGACAATGTTTTGCCATCTCCAGGTTGCAGAGACAGATTTTAGCTTCCAACACTTGGCTCTCCTATTATTTGCTGAGTGCCTGGTGCGAAAGGGAAAACTATTGTGGCTGGTGCTAGGTGGGACTGCAGTCCCACCATTTCTTCCCACCCACATGGGTCTCTCTGCCCTGTGGACAGGCTGTGGCACTGCTGGCAAGTGTTTGCAGCCCTCAGCATCTGCATGGAGCTGAGTTTGTGGAGTTTTCTGTGCTTTCAGCTGTCCCTGCTACCCCTGAACATGAGGGCATCAAGTCTTCCTTCCACCTCTGGGACTATTTCCCATCCCCTTTCCCTGGTGTGCTGTGGGGCAGCAGGGAGACTGTCTGCTCAGGATGCAAGGGACAGCCCCTCCTGGCACGGGGCAGATCTGCCCTTCTCCTCACCAGCAAGCAACGACATCTCTTTTAATTAGCTGAATGCACTCAAATTAATTAAGTACTATCCAGGTTGGAAAAGGTCTTTGAAAGTTCGTAGTATTTAATAAACTGAATGTTTGCCATCAAAATATTTGAAATGTACTGCAGTTGGCTAGTTTGCATAGTTACTTTGAAGACTCTAATATTTATTTTTAGCTGAGAACTTGATAGCTAAGTTTTACATTTTAGATATGAAATTTGTGCACCTATTCTGATCTAAACAAGAATAATTAGAACCTGCCATGCAGGTCATTTTTCTAAATATTCAGAAACTCATTGTCTCTATAGAACCTTTAGAAGTGGCTATAAACATGGGAAATAATTAAGCAATCACAATTAAAAAGAAACCATGTTACATTTTTCTTGTTTGAACTATCGATATTTTTAGGAGGACTCAGATGTATAAATACCCTACCAAATATGTCATTATAGCAAATTCTGTATCTGAAACAAGCACAAAAATCTTTCCAGACGTTTTCAGTCTGGATTATTTTCAGATCTTCTGCTGCATCACAGAAATAAGAACATAGTGAAATAGATTAGGTTCAACACAGGGCCATAGAATTTACGCTGCTTCTTTTCTATATTCTCAATTGTTACATCTATGTATATAAATAAAAGAGGGTCAAAGACCTATCCTTAGCCATGAGGCAGAGTGTCATGGTCTGGGGTATGTCCTCACTGCTTAGGGCTCACCCCTTTTAAAGGAGATTTGCCTGGGAGAGAGCTGGCTAGGGTCACTGGATAAAGCCAAGAGCGAGGTCAGAGAGGGAGCTGGACCATCTGGCCTCTTACAGTCTGAGCTGTTGAACTAATAGCTGGATCCCTAATTTTGTCCACCCGCTCCAGCATGCTGTCTTTTGATCAAAAGGAGAAATTCAGACATTGCTGTCTTGTTTCTGAAACTACGTCTAGTGAAGGGTGCTGTGCAGAAGGGTTATACGAGCTACCACAGTTCTATGTCTAAAATGCATGGGGAGCCTACTACAATAGTACCAAGTAAAATTTATTTTATTCCTTTTTTTTTACCTTTTACAGAAGTAATAATGAATGCATTAATGACATCTTAGAAACACTCCTTCGTGCAGTATATTTTATAGTTTCAATTATGATGTTTTCTATAGAAAATACTTGGTTTCTACCTCTTTTTAGCATTATGGTCATGTTTTTGGACATTGTAGGAATTCTAGGAACTTTTTCCACTTGATATTTTTGTTGAAATTCTTCTTTTCATTCTCTTGTACGCTCTTCTCAGTGTCATTTTTGCACAGAAAGTACAGGAGTACTTGGACAATTGCCCCTGCAGGAAGTTGAATAGTGAACTGTCCTATATAGATGATTTGGTTTTCTACTTTATTTAGGTGCTATCGGGAGGAGAATTTTACCATTCTTCCTGAACTTTTACTGCTGCACATCAACCTCTAAAAGCATCCAAGTAAAATCTTATGCAAGTTTACACTTTTGTAGGAAAACTTAGCTTTTATATCAATATGAAATGAAATGCAACCTTGCTACTTTGGGTGCTATTATCTGGTTACAGTGTTAGAAATGCTTTACTTTTTATTTACTGTGGTGCTGGAGAGACTTTTCTCCCTAGATTCTGGGGAAAACTCACATCATATTAAAAATATTTTATTTAAACCATGTTTGAATAAATAAGATTTTTTTAACATTTTGCTCATTAAAATGTAGCAATAAGTAAGTCTCTTTACTTATCTTGAGATGCAAATGAATGTCAAAAGGATTTTTTTCTTTGTAGCTGTTGTTAATTTATAATCCTGACATATTCCCTACCATCATGACTGGAATCAGTGGAAGATTTGCATAATAGGAGAGGAAGATTTGTTGTACTTTTGGTTGTTCTTAGTTGGAGCTGGAAGAATTTTCAGAAAACAGCATTTATGTTTTGATTTTAGGATAAGAGCAAATGGAAAACTTGTTTAGTAAATATAAAACACTTTTTAACACTGTTTTATTATCTTCAGAGTGCTGCTACAGAATGGCCACTGTTAACAAAATTATATTTTTGTTTAGAAGAGATATTGGCTTCAGACTTAGGGAGCTCCATCTTTATATGCACAATAGAGTATGAACCAGTTGGATATGGTCCTTGCTCTCAGAAGGGTTGGACAGGAAATCTCCTGTATTTCGGAACTTCACAAACTTCTACAAACACACCTTTGAGATCAGAGGTTGCTGTGCTCTAAGCACAGGGTGTGATTCCAAGTTCTTTAAAGAATGGATGGCAAATAGGTCTCCAGAGCAAAATGATGCTGTGAGCATAGTGATAGTGAACATGTGCACTGGTGTGTCCAAGCTAAATCTGCATAAAAGAAGCAATGATAAGAGCAAAGGCAGTTTTAGCATATGGTAGCCACTGGATTATATCCTTTTATTTACTGTTTTTGTTAGCATGTGATAAAGCTTGTGCTGTTAATCTGATGTCTGCTGAGGATTTGGGGGTTTCAGCATACCACTCAGTATTATTCCTGCCATTTAACAGGAATTTCCTTGAAAATTGACAGATATCAGGTTTTCCTGTGCTGCCTTTTAGAGAGTTTCAGCCTTCATGATGAAATTTAGCATGATGTGATATTAGTGGGTTATATTTAATGAAAAATTGTGGTACCAAAAAATTTATGAATGAATGTAGGTACACCTGAAAAAAAAAGAAGAGGAAATCCTATATATGAAGCTTTAAAGATATTTCAAGCACTGGTAAAATGGATTCCCATAGTTTAGTAGGCTGTTTTTGTTGAGTTTGCTGGATACAAGATTGTTAAAACTTTTAATCAATTTTTAGAACTCTACCCCTTCTGTTGATGTTTGATTGGTTCCTTTTCTCAAGAGAAAATTACACTTAGGTAAAGTGCTAAATGAAATAAAATGTATGGGCTTACATCTGATTTCAGAATTTTTACTATCTATGCATGTAATAATCATTAAACAGCACAATGTAAAACAAAAAGGGAGGTTCATCAGTGTCTCAAATAAACATTATCTTCATGTAACTGGGTTAGACCATCAGTGATTTCTGGCTCAGTGACATCATGAGCAACTCCCAGGAGAGACAATGCAGCTCTCAGTCACTCAGCTAGAAGGGATGTTTAAGCTTGTGTAGAAATAATAAATTACTCTTGCTCTTCTTCATTTTATTAGTTTTAAAATATTAAGTAAAGAGCATTCTGGATAGAAACATAGTACTTGCTGCTCCCCAAATCGCTGCACATAGCTAAAATTTTTGCTTTCTCATTGCTCTAAATAGGCAGATTTGTTGTGGAAAGGTCTGAATTTAATTTCACATCTCCAGAAGCAATAAAAAAAATAATAATCAAGATGATAGAAAGCTAGCATTTTAGGAAAACAATGTGATACTTCCTCCTAATATGGAATTGATATATTTGACTTTGCATTTTAAACCATAAACCAAGGAAGATGCCCACTCTGTTTCAGCTCTGAATCTGTAGGCAGTGGAACCTTTAGGCTGTTGTTCTGCTAAAACAAAATCTTTAGATTTTCTCTCGACTGGGGAACAGGAGGAATTTGACACAATCATCATAGCCTCAAGTAAGGGACGTTTGAAGTGTGTTTTGTATTTATCTCATAGATTGAAATCTCCTGGAAGAAAAATATTTCTTGCCTATTGTGCATGTCAATTCTATTCCAGTCTATTGTGCAGGAAAAGAAAATCTTTGTGAAAATGACTTTTTGTTGTATGCAGTAGACATGTGGAGCACTTTAATGCTTTTTTTACAATGCTGGATCCTGGCCCCATGAGCGCAGAAGACTCAGGAGGTAGAAAATGTGCTATCCACAGCTACAAAGGGTGTGAATGTAGGCTCTGTGGAGATGTTGCATGTCCTTTCTGGGGTGTGGGAAAAGGAACAGGGGCAATTGATGAAGCAACTGTGCCACCACCTTGGTATCCTCTGCTGCATCTTTGGTATCTGTGGTACAGTGAAAACCCTTTAATCTCTTAAAGTTCCCAAGGAGGCTGCCAGCTGGCTACCAGCTACCTGACAATGCCTGGTGTGAAATCAGCCTCCTTTTTCCCTGAAAACACATTCCCTGTACTGCAGGGAGGCTGGTGCTAAGCACCCAGCCCAAAGCATCAGGGAGGGCAGCTATCTGAATTTCACTGTATTTCAGCCTTTCTGGTATCAGCCATAAAAAGCAGTGTTGTCCTCAGCCTCCTCATGGCTACAGGGCGTCAGCTGTCCGAGGCTAGTGATCATCAGGATTCATTTTCATTCACTGTCTTTTGTGGATCAATGCAAGGAGGTAATGGAGAGGAAAGCCAGGAGCAAGGAATGGGAAGAGAACTGACTCCAGTTTCAAATTATCACCGACAATCCTGTCATGCAAGCTCTGTCCTGAAATAGGCACACTCCATGTTAGAAAACAATTTGTTTCAGCTGAATTGGAAAGCTGTTCTGCAGTAGCAGCAGAGCAGCATGTTTTCTTTTTCACCAGGGATCTCAGATATATGAAAGATCAATCTGCTGATATTATGAACTTTAACAAAATCCTGAATCTCAGCCCAGCTACTCCCTCTGAAGACTCTGGGTAAGCTCTTGGATAGGATGCCAAAAAACTAGTAGACTATTTTTTTTCTTCTTGTGATGGTGTCTGCAAATCACTTTCAAGGCTTATCTACGTCAGCTCTTAAGTCATGAAGCTGTGTTAATCCTGATTTTTTTTTTTAAGGGTATTGTGATCTCTATCTCATTTCAATTCCTTTCAGCTATGAGTCAGATCTGAGACCTCCTTCTTACCCTCAGCATTTTAGTTTCCCTTCTAGGTTGAGGTGATTTTCTTAATCGAGAAATTAATTTTGTGTGTTTCAAATGATGTATTTCTAGTGCTGTATTTTTTGAGAAGCCTCTGCATCGTGGCATTTCAGGAACCAGACACAATTTTTTTTACTTAGAAATCA
>WEZZ01023071.1:0-26749 GCA_013400585.1 Chloropsis cyanopogon | reverse complement strand
TTGGAGCCTTCTTTTGTGTGTTCAAAAGATAGAAGATAAGATTCCATCTGCCACCGCATTCCAAAGTAGACTGGGACCCCTGGCTCGAGAGGGAGTCTTTCTAATTTGGCCACAATTCCTAAGTAAAACTATATATATATATATATAATCATCTTTATTCCACACATTTTCTTATATTAATTGGGCAGTTTAAACAATATAAATACATATCACGAATTATTGTCACATATTTATCACACTCTGATAAATGGAAAGGCTGAAAGTCACCATACTAGCAGGAAGTTTTATTTCTATAGAATTGTAATCTCATAAATTGTGATTTTGGATTGCCTGTCTAATTATTGAGTATGTCACACTCATGACAAAATAATCAGAAGAATCTCTGTAGTGCTCAGATTTCTCTTTTTCATTAAGAACACATTGGGGAAGCATGGAAAGAACTGTGGAAAATTAAATCAGGCTTGTTGCTGGGAAGATAGGATTGACATCTGCACTCTCCTGCAATCAGTATATAATAAAAATCCAAATGGTTTATCGAGAGTGTGGGTTATCTAAGGATTTGTTTCCATGTACCAGTACTTTAAACAAACTGTGCCTTATATACATGAAACCACTATAATGGTAGAATATGTGTTTCCTGACCAGTGTGTGGTTCCTAAGCAAGTGACTAAGTAGCATCCACAGATTTGGAACAGGCTGAGATAAAACATGCTTTGATAGAATTTACTGCTTAAGGACATACAGAGCTAGTAAAAGATTCACAAACATAGGGTTAGACAAAATAGAGAAAGGAGGTATTATTATAAATAATAAGACTAATTGTCAGGCTTTCTTTTTATTGACTTGAGTGTTTGTTTGATTGACTAATGTAAACAAATTAATAAATGAAATATTACTCAATCTTATGTTTGTATTTCGATACAGACAAACTAAAGAAGTTGTATAGCAGGGAACTTGCATTTCACTTCCTCAACACATGAGTAGAACTCGAAAGAAAGGCATTTTTTTTCATGGAGTTCATTTAGCAACTGAAAAAAAATGAGTAAGGACACTCAGATGTCATTACTGCATTTTTGCACTTGCTTTGTTACTACATTCACATCTTATTACTGAGTACACCTCTGGTTTTTACACTGATGTAGAGTTACTGATATCAATGAAACTATCCTGAGATCCTGGATTTTTCACCTCAGAGTGTCAGAGAACTTAAATTTTTTCATGTTATCTATTCTTTTACATTTGAGAGCATAATATTTAATTGAAAGTATTATTTAATATTAAACAGTTCAGTGATGCCTGACTCTTACTGGGAAAAAGTATTTGCACTTAGAGAGCATTTATTGGATTGCATTTTGTCCTTTTTATCACAGGTTAAAATAAAAAGAGAACATGCAAGAACAAACCGGAAGGAATGCGTCGCATCGCATTCTGAAGGTTATACTGCCTGATGAGCAATTGCTTAATATTTTTTTACTGCAGGATTACTTACCTTCCCCTTCTAAAAATCCCAGAAGTATTTATAAAAAAATGCCTGAGGTACCACAATAATGTGCAGACAGAGCCTGTCAGATACACATGAATTAAACCTGACCAGAAGACTTCCATATAAATTGAATTTCCCTGAGTTTGCTAGTCCTTCAAAATGAAAATTTTTCATGGTGCTGAACCAGTATCTGCCATCAGTCAGTACCATAAGTGCAGCTCAAAAGAAGGATCCCAGTGAGTTCACTACTTTCCCAGCACATTTTCAGTTCACAGCAGTTGATACAATAAGGAATGGTACTCTGCTAGAAAACTTGAGTGACAAGAAACTGAATGTTCTCTTCTCATTAATACATGAATTTGACTGTATTTCTTTCAGTTCCAAGTTCCTTTCTGTGAGGGTTTTTGTTTGCTTTTTTTTTTCTGAGTTCCCCTTTAGATAAGTCGAAGATCTAGCATATATCTGAAGATTTTTTTCTTCCTTTTATCTCATTTGCTCAAAAAGAGGCTAGAATGACTAAGGTTTGTGTGACTCACTCTTGTGAACTGCATGATGTCCTCAGTGAACATTAAATTCAATGTGCCCTGTTACAGCAATAAAATCTTCTTTGTGTAATGAGCAGTATATGTGGCACTTCACCAGCAGCTGAGCAAAGAACGAATTGTCATTTAGAAGTATAGACTTCCTTCAGGCCTTCAGTTTACCATGGAATGCACAACACATGGTAGAGCTTGCCTTGCCTGCCCTTTCCTGACCTAGCATTAAACAAATACTTTTCTGCACTAATGCAAATGGATATCCCAGTCTGAAACTGGCTGAGAATTTTGGTTTGGAATTACAGAAAAAAAAACCCTAAACAGTCCAACATTTTTAATACTTATCTTGCAGTACTACAACTTCTCTAGGTTTTGTGCATTTTTTTCTCCATGTTGTTTTTAATGTAGAATTTATCAGATTACACAGATTATTGATCTGTAATCTAATATGTAACTCTGAACTGTCAAATGTATACAGGTGCTTTGTAATTTCATAAATTGCCAAGTTAATACTTTTTGAAAGAATTTTAAGGTAGACATAATAATCAGTACTCTTACTCCTAAATTAAAAAAAAAATCAAAAGAAACTGCTTCCTAATGCTTAAATGGTAGTAAAGTAATAAAAAACTTTATCTAATGAACATAGATACAGTTTTTAGTCTCCATCGCATCAATTTATTAAGATATTTGTTAATTGTCTGGAGATGGGATAAGAAGAACCTTTTTATTTCAAAAATATCAGCACTAATATTAAGTAAAAGGATAATAAAAAATAATTTCAAAACCAATCCAGACTCACATATATGAATAAATAAATGATTGAAGTATCATATGATTGAAAACTTCCTCATGTTCATTGCCCAAAGAGATTTCTGTTATATGATTTTCCATGGTATTCTTGTCATTAAGGTATAGGCTCTTTAACTTTGACCTACCATGCTCATTCACTTCAACTTCTACTACACAACTGGGATTGTTAGAGTACTCACATTACATTTGTGTATAAGCTGCAAAAATATTTCAGAGGGGAATTTTCTTGCAAGATCAGCATTCTTATTACAGACTGTACAGCTGCATTCAGAAGAGTAAAGCAGAGATGTCAGGATATACTGCCTCCTTCAGTTTTCATCAACTGATCTGTTAGTCTTCTTTTTTAGTTGATCTTTTAATAAGCTCATTAATTCAGATTCAAGATAAAGTATTTTAATGAATATAGGAATGGTGTAAATTAGTGCTTTGAGACAAATTGAAAAAAAGAGGAAACATGTCCCTCTCAAAATAGGAAAAAAAATTCAGTTAAAGCTGAACAAAGTTGATAAATCTTGTACATATTTCTACTGTTGCATTGATAAACATGGAAGAGATTAGAAATTTTATCTCCTCTCAATTACTCTATAAAAGCCCAGAAAATAAACAAATAGACAAAGAGAAACTGTGAAGTAAAGGGATGTATGATTCAGTTTCAAGCCTCAGGTTTCACATTTACACTGCCAGATGAAATATATTTAACTGTTGACACTGAAGAAATAACTGAAGCATAACAAAGGCTCCCCTCATAATACATTTCCATGCCTGTAAACATATGTATAAAAAATTGTTTATTTCCTAGACATCTTATAATGGTCATTCTAATGTGATTTGACTGTACAGCTTATGTTAGAAATGAAACTTAGTGTTACCATTTGAATCTCAAAACCAGAAAAAAATCATGACCCTAAGGATCTTTCTGAAAATATATTCTAAAATACATTACAAATAAACCTTGCACACTGGATCGTAAACATGTATGTTAAGTGTTTTTACAATAAATTGTGATTTATAAACATGAGCTTTTATATTCCATGGACTACCTGGATATGTATGAAGATACTCTCAGTCAATCATACAGAGAATAAGAAGATAGAAAAAAAAAGACAAGATATGAATATCGGGTTTGATTCAAAGCCCTAGGAGGAATATATCTGGTAACAAAATTAATTATTTTACTTTTATAGAGTATGTGTAATACTGATTTTTTTATCTGACTAGAGTCAGATAAAAACACAAAGTGCTCATCTGAAGTATCTCATTTCCAAAATACCATTAATTGTGAAAAACTATTTTATAGTTCATTAAGTATTCAGACCTATCCTGACAAATACATTTCATACTAGAGAGATATTTATTATTTTATTTTTGAATTTATTTACATTTATTTTAACATGTGGTTATTGGTACCATTTTTCTATTGAAATAAGTAAATGTTGTGACATCCTAAACATCTTGAATTTTTACCACGACACAATCCCCGACCTCTGATCTATAGGATGATTACTTTTTAGTTTGGGTTACATAAACTTTTGTGAAAAGAACTGAACCTCTGCTCCCTAGCCTCAAATTCATGTCTTAGCACATGGGTAGGAAATATATCTTCAGCAGTTTTTACATCTCATTAAACAATGATAATTGCTTTAATTTGATTATGTGGCAAAATGCATTTGTTGTGAGGTATAATCATCTAATCAGACCTTTCAAACTCAAAACATTTGATCATGCAACAGATTTTGACCCTATAATAATAGAAAAACAAGAAAACGCTTAGAAAAATATGTATAAGGACTGAAAAATAAAAGAAAGCCACAACAAGAGTGATTATCTGTTCTCAGTCTGACCACTTGATCTTTGTTTTAGAGAAGCAGCTGCGTTCTATGAGGACCTAACCTTGTTATAAATAAACAAAAATAGTATAAAACCTGAGAATTCTTAAGTGAATAAAATAATTTTTTTGATTTAAGGACTTGTTAGAATTCATATTATCAGATTATAAAAAGATATTGAAAAAACAAAATACAATATAATCATTGCAATGAACTATGTGTAGAGAAGAACATAGTTTCTCTACAGATATGCTGCACTGTGTCCTGGTTCTTTGCTCATGAGGAATTATCATGTTTCATTGTGTTTACATATCTTCTTCAAGGTTACTTTTGTCAGGGCAGGGCTTTGGGGACACCCATATGTCCTGGCTGGGCTATCACCGTGGCTCTGGCCAGGGCCCAGGCTTGTGTCACCCCCTGCCCAGGCCCATGAGCCCCTGAGGCTGTGACACTGCAGCAGGGCTGGTCCCACTGCACACTGCCCTGACCTGCCTGCCATGGACCCCACCCCTGGATGGCAGCCAGCCTCAGCCTGTCCCATCCCATCCCATCCCATCCCATCCCATCCCATCCCATCCCATCCCATCCCCAGGGACGTGCCCAGTGCCTGGTGTGGGGCTGCCCTCCGGCAGCTCCTGCCTGTGGAGGTTGGACAGAGCCTGCCCCCATCCCTCTGCTTGGCTGGGGTGTCCCTGCAGCTCCCGTGCTGGGCCGAGGCACCTGCAGACACACCCGTACAGGAGCCAGTTGTCATCTTCCAGTCACTGTCATCCCCTTCAAAGGGTGATATAGAGCTCATGAATACACATACAGCTGTGCATTATGAGTTTTCACACTTCACACCGTGGCCTTTGCTGTAGTGTGGCCTTTTTTCCTTAAGTTCCACATGTGAAATAACTATGCAAAGCATTTTTTCTCTTAAAAACTACAGTACTTTTCCCAATCATACTGAATGTGACAGCACATATCTAGAAAACAAGATCTACAATGAACTCAGAAGACAGCCACCATTTATCTCTACTCACTTAAATACTTTCTTTGTTCATATTGATAGGCTGCAGAATTTACAGCAGTCTGACCCTGAAAAAAAAAAAAAAAACAAACCAAAACCACATATACCCTGTTTCCTCCTTATGTTTGTTTTGATCTAGGCATGTAATTTTGGAATAAAATGACTTAGTAATTTAAGCAATCTTTGAAAAGCCTAAGGGCAGTAATAACAATTGATTAACATTCAGACAATGATAAAATGTGTTGTACTGTGTTATACCATATTTTAAAGTTACTTACAGATACCAACAGAGACCAACAGCAGATTGGTTTAGATTTATCAGGATATGATGTTCTACTGACAGCAGAGTTTCTATGTTGTAGTACATTAAAAAAGCCTAGTAGCACTACCAGATCTATGACTACAATGAGAAATATCAAATGTAAACCAAGCTCATACTATAAATTGCTTTTAGTATGAGGAAAGAGAATAGAATTCTTCCATCTCTGTGACTTGGATAAGCTTTATACTAATTTTCTATCATTTTGATGTGTGAGGTAAGACAGATGTATCTGTATCTGCCACTTTTAACCTAATAGTTCTTGTTTTAATTTTATTCCTTAAAATTCAGAGTAATTTCTTTTATTAGTTTTCCA
Organism: Chloropsis cyanopogon; assembly: GCA_013400585.1. NCBI lineage: Eukaryota > Metazoa > Chordata > Aves > Passeriformes > Irenidae > Chloropsis > Chloropsis cyanopogon. The sequence continues at coordinate 20,447 of WEZZ01023071.1, read as the reverse complement.
TTTTTTCACAGATAATATTGGCAGAAAAAAACCCCAAAGACTAATCTGTTTCAGACTACTTCTAAAATCAACATCAATTTTCAAATACATACAGAAAAATAGAAAACTAGATTGGTTTCAGCTGATTTTCATTAATGAGATCCTTATTTTGGTTGTTACATTAATTTTTGGTTACATCTTGAGTGCTGGAACTTGAAAACTGATTTACAACAAACTATCACACAACAATTTCTTCACATAATTGGGTTTGATCCTCTGAATATTAAGAGATAACTTTCTCCAGCCGAAGATTTCAGGATCTTTAATATTTCTATGATTCCAGCAGCAGCATTCCTACCTTAATGTTCCTCTTTGGACTGAGGCCACCTATTTCTTCACTATGAATTCCACTATGTATAATTCACCTACACAGAGTTTGCATCTTAGAGAATAGTTACATGTATTTTGAGAAAGATACATGTAAAAAGTATAAAGTCAAATATAACAACAACACAAATGTAAGAGTGAAACATTTAAAGTATATTCTTAGCTGATTCTTAAACCTTGAAATGCCCAAATGTTGCAAATTTCTCCTGTTTTAATTTGAAAGTACTCTAGCTAACTGAAATTCTTGTTGCATGTGTTGCAAGCTCCAGTCTTAGCAAGGCTAAAAGTCCCATGATTATTAGCTCTTTTTACCCTTAAGTACTGATGGTCACAAGTAAGAACATGCGTGTCTGGTGTTCCTGAGAGTCTGAATTGAGAGATCAAAACAAAACAGAGCAGCACCTATTGCTTCTTTCAAACTAGATATATATAAAGATGAAATTGGTGCCACAGCTCCGCCTCAAACTTTTTCTCATAAATATTCCTTTATCTGTGTGTGATACAAAACACTTGCACTTGAAGCATCCAAAAAAATTAAAAGAAAGGATTTTACTAACACTAAGGGATAACAATTATTTCTGATTTTTTTTATTTAACTCTTCTGCAATATACCTCAAAATACATATTCTGATTCAGTTATTGATTTATTCATCATAACTCTTTAAGACAGCTGTCTTAATGCTCCGAATATGACCTGGGAGTTTTTTTGGTTTGGTTTTTTTTCCTTTAAGTGTACAATCTTGGACTTTACTGATTGCATGTCATCAAAATCTTGAGCTTTTATGGAGAACTATTAATTTCATTTTGGATTTCCTATGGTATTCTTCCAATACATTGTTTTGCAAACATCACTTGATTTATCTTTATGACACTACTGTGAAGTAAGCTCTTACCTCCCAGCAAGAAGAAGTTGTAAGTAGTCAATGATTCTATAAATCAAGTCACACATTCTAAAAAACCAGTTCAGTGTTTAAAAAAAGAAGGATCCACATTTAATAGCAAGCTGTGAAATTATTGTCATATGGGATATGCTCAGCATAGCGAAAGAATTGTGTCATAACTGATAATACAACATCCAGTTCAGTGGATTATTTTACATCCATGAGATGATTTCACAGCCTTATTTACCATATATTAACATCTTCTCTTCGGATTTGCTACAAATTTGGTTTTGTTCACGTAGAAAGAATCTTTTGGTCATGTGATTTACACACTGTTAATTTAAAGATAACAAAATTAAAAAGAGACAAGCATCATAAATGTTGTTTTTCCAAGAATTTAATGATATGTCCTTTTAAAACCTTTTTTCTTTTCATTTAACCTTAAATTTTATAACTTTTGTGTTCATGTCCAAATGCTGTTTAAATAACTATAAAATAATATTGCAAAATAAAAACCAAGATTTATCTCACAACAGAAGTAGCCAATATGGAACATAGGGTAAAAGAAATTTTTATATGTATTAATGAAGTTTGTCAGGACACAAAAAATAAGTTTTATCATCAATGAGAATGTATCAAAAATATACAGATGATGATAATGCAAGTATTATAATTTTAAGTAGTCATTAGTATTGTAAGCATTTTTGATCAATTCCCACAGCTGATTAAAAAGCATCACTTTTTGCAAGCTAGTAATTGTTGACATGAGCCTCATCAATTTAGGCTGGTAATAAATGCTTCATCTATTTACACCACCCCTCAGTTTATACTTGTTTATTATTATTATTATTATTCAAAGTGAAAAATAGTCATCTCTATTTTTCGTGAGAGATTTTTTGTGAGACTTTTTTGTGAGAATAGTCGTCTCACACCCCAAAGGTGTGTTTCAAAGGACTGAACTAGTAGAGGCAGGGAGAAGAGCTAGATGGAAAGAAAAGATGCAGCAGACACCACAACAGCACTGAATGGAAGGTGCTGTTCCCAGGACCACAGGAAGCACAGTGCTCTTCTAATAATACTGCTGCAAAATTATATTGCATTACAAGTATTTGAAATCATGGTGTAAATCTTGTAATAGTAATAATCAATTTTTTTTTTCTACTGTGTAAGGAACTATGACAAACATGGAAAAACTGAATGGCTGGGCTTGGAAAATACTTTAAAGATCATGTAGTTTCAACCCCACTGCCATAGGCAGGGAACCTCCCACTCCTCAAAGACTATCCAGCCTGGCATTGAACACTTCCAGGCATCCAAAATTTCTATGGGCACCTGATGCACCTGTTCAGGTGCATCATCATCCACAGAGTAAAGATTTTTTTTCCCCATATCTAAACTAAACCCCTAGTCCTATCACTACATGCCTTTTTGAAAAGCCCCTCTCAAGCTTTCTTGTAGTCCCCCTTTATGTACTAAAAGGTTGCTATTATATCTCCCTTTAAGCTTTCCCTTCTGCAGGCTGAACAACCCCAACTCTCTTAGCCTGACTTCACAGGAGAGGTGCTCTGATCATATTTCTGGCCCTCCTCTGGACTCACTTCAAGAGTTCCGTGTCCATCTTGGGTGTCCAAGAGCTGGACACAGTACTCCAAGTCAGCTGCCAGGAGAGTGGAGAGGAGGGGAGGAAGCCCCTCTGTCAACTTGCTGGCCATGCTTCTTTTGATGCAGCTGCAGAGATGGTGGCTGTCTGGGCTGCAAGCATACATTACCAGGTGACATCAAGGTTCTCATCCAAAACCCCCAAGGGATCAGTTTTCAATCCATTTTCCCCCAAGCCTGAATTTGTGCTTGGGATTGCCCTGACCCAGGCACATGTCTTCACACTTGGATTTGTTAAAATTGATGAGATTTACACCTGTCAAGCCTGTCAAGGTCCCTCTGGATAGCATCCCTTCCCTCCAGTATGTCGAATTGACCACACAGCCGGGTGTTGTCAGCAAACTTGCTAATGGTGCACTCAGTCCCTTCATTCAGGGAACTGACAAAGATGTTAGAGAGCTAAAGACCCAATACTGATCCCTGAGGAATGCCACTTGTCGCATCTCTTCCTCTCCAATTTAGGGACAAGAATATGTATCATGCAGGGCAATGTCACAAAAGTCCAGGTAGATTATATCAGTTGCTCTTCCCTTATGTACCAGTGCTGTAACCTTATTTTAGGCCACGATTCAATGAGGCAAGATTTGCCCTTAGTGAATCCTTGTTGACTGTCACCAGTCCTTATTTTTCGTGTGCATTACCATAGTTTCCAGGAGTATCTGCTCCATGATCTTTTTGGGTACAGAAGTGAAACTGATTGGCCTACAGTTCCCAAGGTCTTCTTTTTTCCCTTTTTAAAACTGGAGGTTATTTTTCGTCTTTCTAGTCAGTGAAAAATTCGCTGGGCTGCCACATCTACTGAGATATGATGAACAGCTTAGCCACCACTGGGGTAGGTGGTGTGGACTCTCCAGCCTTTGCTCTCAGAGGAGTGCCCTGCCATTCTGTCTTGAGGACCATGTCAGACACGTGCCCTTGGCTTGTGGAGATGGTCACAGATGCCTGGTTGCTGCATTATGCATGCTTCACATATCATGCATACCAAGGTCTTCTATTTATAAGATGTAACACATACAGTTTCAGGTGGTACAAATCAACAAACTGATGGCCTGTTATTGTTAAAAGTAAGGGCAAGGCATATAAGAAAGTCTTCACCTTTCATATATGCAGAAGAATGAGCTGTAAATTAAAAAGTCACTATTTTTCACTATTATTCATGGTTTACCTGTATCAAAAACTGTGTCAGGTCCATACCAAGTTAATGTTCACTGGGATATTTCAGAAGTCTTTCACCTAACACTGCTGCTCTGAATTCAATGAAGCTTTCACTACCAACAGAAGCAGATCTAGGGCAATGGTGAGTGCTTTAGAAGTTCCTGCATGAGAAGATGCCCAGGGAACCAGCCTGAAGGGTTTATATCCTACTGTTAGAAAATGATGAAACACCTGGGACTGAACAATAGGATGATTTGATGATGGTCATGAAAGAGAAATAGAAAGAGGGAAGACATAATTTAGTACCTCAGCAAGTGTTTTCCTGAACTATAAATTATTATTGTTATTATTAATTCTGTTTAGAAATTAAAGATGTAGACTAAATAGTGAAACATAGTGTCTTTGTTAATACATCTCTTAAAGGGTGAGGGCACCTTGTATTGGCATTTTGACTCAAACAAAGGCTTAGAATGGTTTAAAACACACTTCCTTAAGAAATTGGCACACTCTGGAAAGATAAGACAATTTAGATCTGAATAGAAAGTATAAAATAAATGTCTCGACTAAGAACTCTGGTGAATACCGTCAGTGTATACAGGTAAAAAATTATATCGTGTTTAGACTGTATTTTTATAGACTGCTATAAAATCAGAAAATATCATTCCTATGGTTGAAACTCTTGTTAACAATTACATTGAAATGTCTAGGTCATTAATGAATTGAATCCTTAATGGACACTGGCAAAACAAAACCTAGCTTTAGAACCTTGGCCTAAATTCAGACAACAGAATACCCTCAGGCTTCTCCATGAGATATGTCATGATTAAAGAAAAAATGCTTCAGACATTGATTGCTTTGGTTAAAATTATTGAATGGAGCAGGTTCATTACTAATGGATCACTAGAATATGCATTTACAGATGGATTTTTCTGCTGGGTTCAGTCTCTCTCTTCCCTAGGGTAAAAAATGCAGCAGCATGTATGTGTAAAACAAGAATCCATCTCTTGCATGAACAGATAACAGTGCAGTAAAGTGCACAGTGTTTGTGAACAGCTGCTGAAAATCATTAAGCATCCTTGAGTGCTTCATTATTAGAAAGTTCTATATTTCTTACCATGTCTTCTTTCCTCAGTTAATCACAAGTTCCTCTGTTTGCTCCCTTTATCAGCTAATATAAACTAAGTATTTCCTAACCAGTATTTCTCCTTCTATGCCATTATCCCCTTCTGCTTCGTTTCACTATTTTTCTTGTAACCACTTCTCTATCATTAAGGCTTAGTTTATTACTATTCCTAGTACTAATTTCCTAAAAAAGATTTGGTAATTAATCTTCATATGAATGAAACTATATATATAACCTTCATTAAAACTTATACTAGGGACAAAAAAAGGAATTATCTGAAGAATAGCAAACAGCAAAATGTCATGAAGCTGAATAAAGGGATGTGTCTTAAAGAGTTGATTTCTGAGTAAAGCTCTGGACTTGAATTCATATTCTATACATTTCCATAAATTATGTTTGTCAATTTAAATGACTAGCAGAAGAAAGTAAGCATAGTATTTGCCTCAGAAATACACCAAAGTATCCTAAGTAGCAAGTGGATCTTCATAACTTTGTATTCTGTCACACAGTGACAGGAACTTAAACATGTCATTTAAATGTAACCCACACTTGATTTACATCTTTTGGTTCACAAAAAATATTAAAATTATACCAAAATACACTGAAAATACTCCTGTTATCAGAATCAATATTTCAATAATGAAGAGTATTATTTTCATTGATCAAAACTACTAAATCATTAGTGTATTTTTTCCTACTTAATACAATTTAGGCATTTTAAATACCTGTTTACTCCAATAATTATATTATCTTCTTTTCGTGGGGTTTTCTGCATTGGTTTTCAGTATATCAATCACAATTTATAAAGTTTACAGTTTTTCATTGCAGTGTTAAATCACACCTCAGATTTAATTAGCACACAATGATCCAAATTTGTAGAAAAGTATTTAGGTTACTCTACATAAGAAGAGACATCAAACTGTAGCAATCTGTGTTGAGATATACCATTCCCTATTCTACCTTTTATCTTGTTTTCCACAAACCCTGGCTCCATAATGTTACAGCACAGGCTTGCTAGACCCTTTCAGCAGCTTACGAGTTTTATCATGGAGTTACGTTAGAAACCTCTATATTCTGAACGGCACATCCAAATGGGAGCACGATTGTAAAGACAACAGAATTAGTGGATGCTTACATTATTTTTGTGAAAAAAAACCAAACAAATATTTTTAAAATGTGAAAAGCTGAGGCTTTCATGCATCCATAATTCAGGAAAGATAACATTAATGTTGTAAATGATTAGCCTGCTCAGAAACAGCCGTATCACAGACTCTGCAATGGAGAAGCTGTGGTCTAATAACATTGGCTACTCCAATGGTGTTTAACTATGCGTGAGTTTGGTAGAAGTCTTACATTTTCAACAAATATAATCAATAATTTAATGGAAATTTTAACTAATAGGGTCAACAACATGTATAATGCCAATAATACAGAATTTAATCCTAGACCATACGTTTACTGCGCTTTCAAATTGCTGAGGAGTTTTGAAATCTACAAAGAGAATCCCCCAAATTTAAAGTCAACATATGAATATATTTGTCTGTAATTCTAAAACTGCCTTGAGAAATAAAAGATTTTTCTGTAATCGCAATAAATGGAATAACAAATAGGTCTTTGATACAAGAATTTAAACTAAAAAATGTGGAAAATTTCAGGTGTTAACAACTAATAGTAAGAAAGGTGCAAAGACATTGCAATTCCAGCATCTGAATTAAAAACAGCACTAAGTTTAGATGTTTATAGCCTTGCTCATTTTTCTAGGACTTTTCAGTATGTAAGTTTTCATCCTATAGCCTTTTTAATGAGACATTCCAGATTGATATAGAGAGTGATAGACAGAACAGAAAGAGGAAGTAGACTTAACTGTAATTGCCCTTATTCATTAAAAAGAAATAAAATAAAAGGAATAAAAAGGAATAAATACATCTTTTTTCTAAAAACTATTTTATTTTGTCATGAAATATACATGTGAAGATCTTTCTAGCTTTGAACACAGTCTGAAAAAAATTATTGTAGTCCTGAAAAAATTGTGGAGGATCAGTTTATTAAATTGGTGAAGAGTTTAGAAGTACATGAAATAATATGTGCCCTGAAGAAATTTTCTTACATTAAGTGTTTTGGATAGATAAAAAAACCCCTGATTTGTATTTCAATGAGTAAGATTTGTCTTTTAATCGATGAATACAACTTCTATACACATTCCCTGAGGCGGTAGTTGCCACAGAGAAGCACTTTCCAGCCAAGGAAAGAATTTTAGCAAGGGTGTATCATGTTGACATTATGAATACTTGTATTAGGTTTTATCAGTTAATTTGTCATATAACATATTAATGATACAGTTTCAATTTTCTTAGATCAAAAAAGCATGTGCATTAATTCATGGGAATAACAAAAGACTCATTAATCTACAATTATGGAAAAATCTATTCTTAGTGTTTGAAAGGCACATCAGTCCACAAATATTTGCACCTCTCCTGAGCCTTCTTCACAGAGGCAATGTTCTCCAAGTAAGTATTCCTGTCAGTCAGAGTATGCTGAACAATATTTGCAGGGCTATTTTCCAAAAGGTTTAGCTACTGTGTTTGAATACAGTCGTGATAAATTTTGCAAAGCAAGCAAAATCAGTAAAATATTCATTTGCTAGTTTTACTCAAGGCCAATCCTTTATACTGTACATGAATTCATGCCGCTTTCTCCAACTGAAAAGTTGATTTTCCTTTCTGGTAAAAAAATTACTTTCCACTTTGCAGAACCATTAGCTTTGTTGTTCATATGCTAGCAACTATCAGTATTGGCTAGATCACTGGAACACAGTAAAAAACCATCAGTTGAATTTTAAGGAAAATTTGATATTATAGCAGATAATATTCCCCTTCCTATCTTCCACCACAGAAGCAAATTAGCTGAGTATCTTTTGTTACGCTGAGTTTCCACCTAAGTAAATTGCCCTTGACTTAATATCACAGTTAATGAAAGGTGGTCATCCCATGACCTTTATTACAGCAAAGCAATTTATCAAAGTCTTGTTTTATGTTGATATGCTTTTCTTTTCAACCATTACATACATCATCTATTAAGATCCTACTCAGGGAACTAAGCTTAGTGTTTCAACATGTAATTTCCATGAACTTCTTTCTTCAAATGTACACCTAGTTACACTTATATTTAACTTTGGAGTCATTGAAGTCATTTATGATGGTTTTGATTGTTTTTCACTTTATCATCTTAATGCTACTACCAAAAGCTTAATAATATGAACAGCAGAACTATAGATTCCCTTCAAGTTTAATAAAAAAAAAAGTGCTTATTTAGTGTATCTAAAGGGGTTTTCAGGACTTGAACTGTAAAATTTTCTTTAGTATAGGTTACCTCGTCTGTCATGCACAAAAAGCAAATGCAGTTGATTTTTTACAACCTGTTTGAAAAGCTGATTGTGCTGCATTGATAGCATAATCCTCTAGGGAAGTGAATCATGCTAGAGAGTCTGTATTTTGTTAGGATTTGCTATAGAGTTTTCTTTCTTTTAAGCCTTCAAAACTAATAATATTTTAAATACAGTAGAAAAACTTCAGAAATATTGTGATTTCATAGAAGGATTAATTTTAGCAAGAACTTCCACTAGCTATATCCTTGAAAAGTTTTCAGCCTATTTTCAATCCCAAACTCAGGGTGGGGAAAAAATGAATAACACAAATATTCAAATGAAGGCAGAACTGAAGGACAGAAGAGTGCACTTTAGAAAGAGGATGGAGATGTAAGGTGTAAGAAATTAGGACACCGTGATAGGCAAGGAGGTAATTAGGAGTCTGCAGTACAGAGATAGGCAGAAGGTGATAGAAAGGGCAAAAGATAGCATAATATGCCAGGTGAAGAAGGTTATTATCTATACAAGAAAGATGGAGCAAAAGGATGGAAAAGGATCAAATTGCACAAACATCTGCTGACTCAGATGAATGTGTCAGCACTCAAAAGGCAAAAAGCAGATTTGAACTAGATAAAAAGTAAAATACAGATCTAAGAAGTTATTTTGGTTTGTTTTATTTTAAGTTATTCCACTTTATTTTATTTTATGGACTGAGAAAGATGAGATTAGGTGACCTGGAAGAAAGTGTACTTGTTTTTTTCTGTGATGTACATCTTTTACTTAATGATGCTCAGACTTCACTTTTTTTCTTCTTCTTTTTAAAGGGATTATATTTTATGTACTATTTAATTCATAAACCTGCATATTTATGATCAATGATGAGACATAACTAATACAATCGAGCAATCTTCTTTTTCTGGTAGTACTGTTAACCAGTGCACTAGGAGAGTTTAGTTTTATTCAGTACTCTATGCAACTCTCCCCAGTTGTTTTGATAGATGTAGCTGCAAGGTGTAAGTGGGTATGAAATTATTTAGACCCAATTACCTGTGCATTGGGAGCCACTTATTTTAAATTAGGTGATTCTGTTTCATCACATCCCAATATAGTGCAAGAATATTACACTAGCAAGATCAAAGACTGTTATGAGGCTAGGTATGAAATAGTGCAAATAATAAGCAAAGTTTCCATGTTCTGTCCTTCATACTTGACTGAAATAAAATTGAGCCTCTCATTTGGTAATAGAAATGGATTCTCAATTACCAAAGAAAGGACAATACGAAGGGGATTAAAATCTTTTGAAAGCATTAAACAAAAGGAAATAGCCAAGTATGTAAAGCAGAATCAATAGATTTTTATGAGGTTAAAGAGTGCATTTACTATGTAAATACCAGTATCAGAAGTATAAGGACTGCTTGGATTGCATGACTTTAACAGACACTCTACAAGCAACTTCTGACCGACAGTCTGCTCCAGAAATTTGAGGTAAATTGTAATGTGCCTGTGAATTATACATAGAAACTGATATGGCAAAGAGACAAATACTAAGTGTTTTGTCCAAGATCATGCAGCAGGTGATTGCAGCCAAAGCAAAGGCTTATTGCTCTGACAAAAAAGAGGCACAGTAAAAAATATTATCATGTGTTTGACTTAAACAATAGTTACTGGTTACAATGTAATTGTAAAGTTACAAAGTGATTATATTAACTGAGAGTTTAACACTAAAAACCCTTTGTAACAGCTGAGCATAAATGTATTTAAAACGTCCATAGTCCCAAAGAAGAAAAGGGAAACCTGTGGTTGTATAAAAAGGGTACAGGAAAATGCAGTAATATGTATGAGATGAGCAGGTAAGTAGTTGACTGATTCAACCAGAATAATCCTGTAGAATAAGCAAGACAGATGTCTAGAGAAAACAAGACAAGTCCTGATTACAAAAATAAAATTAAGGACAAATGCCAAGAACAAATAAGATCACTATTTTTTTTTTTTTTTGTTTGTTTGTTTGTAAAGAGAACCAAGAAGCACAGGAGAAGATGACATCATAATTTGAGGAAAATAAAATTACTTCATAGATATAGTTTGGAGAAACCCACATCAGTCATTTTAGATGGAATAGATGCCTATTATTACATGAAAAAATAATGATAAATGCATTTTTTAAAATATTTTCTTTAACTTCAAGCTATTAATGCTGAAAGTGTTTCAGGCTCGCCTTGCTGTGATTTTGTATTTTAATTGCCTTATAAGCTGGCAATTTAAAAAGACAAAAAACAAACAAAATGGTCTGACTTTGTCATTATAGTACTTTTATTTTAGCTTCAGAGTATCTGAACTGAAGGCCAAAAAAAAAAAAAAAAAGATTGAAGATGCCTAGAATAAATTTTAAGCAGTTGTGCTGTAGAAAAAAATAAAAACTGACTACATGTCCTGTTAGCCCATCAAATGTCAGAACTCATTTTTAGAAGTCACTTTTAACTATGTCATGTCAAATTTGAGTGATTTTCTTGCTTCTTTAACTTCTGTTTTCACGTATACAAAATGATAAAATTACTAATGGAGGATCAATGTGGGGGGAAAACTGAAACTTGAAATTAATTAGAAAGTATTTTATTTATAATATGTTTTTTCATGAAATTAATCTATAATGCCCAATAATTTAGAATCTTTGTATATTGCTGTTGGGATCTGTTTTTCATAGGTTCCAAAACTGTCAAATGGTTCATTCCTGTATTCCCCTGCTGATCATGAATTTTCCCAAGCTTTATGACCATGTCCTCTTTCCTCCCTTAGAAATAATGTGAGATCCACCCTTTATTAATGTCAATCATATTTGCCTGCCTTTTTCTCTCTCGAAATTTCTATAAACTCTGTAATATCACTGGTCAGTACACAGAAATCCCTCCTGCTTTGTTTTCTTATTAGTTGTTTGTTCTTTCAGTCTTTTAATGTATCTATTTGATATTATGTTTATTGGACAGTTCCAAACCCCACCCTACAGTACAAAACCCCGGTGTAAGCCTCTCTCTCCGCTCTCAGCTGGAGAGACTTCGTAGTTCTTAAATAAACTGCGTCAGTCTGTGCTGAGAGTCCTCTCTTTTGTTCCTGGTCAGAGCTGTAGCCTTAGAGAGAAGAAAGGACTCGCGGGACCCCGCAATCCCCCGCGATCCCGGCTCCGGGGTGGTGGCGGGGCTCTGTCTGTGGGAGCTCCGTTCCTGCCCCGGGACGGCTGCGTCTCCACATATTGCTTAGTCCTGGGACTCTCAGAGTTTGGGTTGGAAAGGACCTTAAAGATCACCTAGTTCTAATCCCCCTGCCATGCACGGGGTTACTGATCATGTTGCTCAAAGCCCTATTCAGCCTGGCCTTGGGCACTCCCAGGGATGGGGCTTCCAAAACTTCTCTGTGTGACCTGTCCTAGTATCTCACCAGTGTCACCAGTAAAGACTTTATTCCTAATACCTAATCTAAACCTTCCCCCTTTTGGTTTAAATCCATTCCCCCTTGTCCTATCACTATATGTCCTTGTGAAAAGTCCCTCTCCAGCCTTCTTGTAGGTTTTTAGGTACTGGAAGACTGACATAAGGTCTCCTTCAAGCTTTCTCTTCTGCAGTCTGAGCAGTCCCAACCAGCTCAGTCTGTTTCATCAAAGAGGTGCTCCAGCCCTCTGATCATATTTGTAGACCTCCTCTGGACTTGCCCTAATATGTTGATGTCCCACCTGTCCTGAGGACCCCAGAGCTGAACACAGCACTTCAGCTGGGGTCTTACAAGAGTGGAGTAGAGGGGCAGAATCACCTCCCTCTGTTCAGTCTATTAATGCAGCCCAGGACATGGCTGTTTTTCTGTGTTGCAAGTGCGTGTTGCCAGATCATGAAGAGCTGCCAACATCCACCAACACCCTGAAGTCCTTCTGTCAGGGCTACTCTCAATCCATTCCTTTCTGAGACTATTTGTAATTTCCCTGACCCCCGTGCAGGACTCTGCATTTGGACTCTTTGAAGTTCATGAGATTTCTATAGGCCTGCCTCTCAGGTCCCATCAAGGTCCCTGTGGATGACATCCCTTCCCTCCAGCATGTCAAATGCACAACAAAGTTTGGTGTTGGCAAACTTGCCAAGGATGCACTCAGCGCCACTGTCAAAGTTGCCAGAAAAGATATTAAAAACCACGGATCCCAATACCAACCCCTTAAGAACAGTATATGTAATTTTATCATATTTTATTCCCCTCTCTCCACTTTTGTTCTCAAATCCAACCTAAAAAGTTTTGAAAACCCAAACACATCCATATTAACTCATGCAATGAATGAAGGTAGCTTTACCCCATTCCTAACACTGTGACTTTACATAGCTGTATGGGAAGAGAGAATAGAGGGCAAAGAATTAAAATAATCCAAACCACAAAAAATCTGTAGGAAATCTCTTTGACAGGCATGTGTATCTTATAACACCAATTCCTCAGAAGCAACTTCTGAAAAGATATCATTGATATCAACTACCCAAAATTTTTAATCACAGATACTCACATTTCAGAATTTTCTACTCTCCATTTGGGTTTCCCAAAATCTTCAGAAAAAATTTCATGGGAATTAATGTAGAGATGCCTTAGGTTTTGGTTAATCCATTAATTCCAGGAAAAAATGAAATATGATATGTCTGTCCAAAAGATATTAATTTTATGTGTGTTAGAAAGACAAAAAAGCTACTGGTACAGTCATAATTTCTAACATTTTTAATAATTATTTAGACAAAGTTATAGTGTACTGGATCAGAAAATTGCAGGATATGACAAGTTACATAACTATGTTACATAAGTTACTCGATTATGATTTAGGAGACTGGAACTGCAATCTTAATACACCACAGAAGAATAATTTCAGACGGTATACATGCAATTTAATGCATAAAGTTTATACCCTTAGGTAGAAATATTCCTCAAAAATATATAAAATGTTAATAAAAATGAGTAACATTATCTAACAAGAGGAAGGGGTTCATGATGTTAAAAAACCCAAGTGCAATTCTTAATGGAGTCTTCAGTGATGAAATCAATTTTGCGTTACAATATAGATCTCAGAAATTGCTATTTAAACTTGGTTCCCTTAACATGTGTTATATAAGCATAAAAATAATTATACTGCTGATAAAGATTATGGAGATGACCTAGATACTGAGGAATTAATTTTTTGTTCTGTGTCAAAGGATTAACTTTGAAGCATTGCAACACAAAATCATCAAGCTACAACAATAACACTAAATGGAAACGGACAACCACCTTTGTCACACAGGTGAAAGTTTGTCTTAAATTACGCATTATTTTACTCACTAAACAGAAATGTAGTATCTAAACACCATTTCAAAATTATTACCCATTGCTAAAATTTAATATTTTGGGAATAGAGTTTAATAGAAGAATTGAAAGTTTTGGAAATTATGGTTTAGCCAAACTGCTTCCTTTCCATTACACTGTCAAAGGTCCAGGAGCATAAAGTCTTTCTTCCAGGATTTTTGTACTGTGATATCTAGTGGGTTTTGTGCTATATATGCTATGCATCTTTTGTATATCTATACATACATATAGAGATATACACAACTATATTGAAACCACTAAAATACTTGTTTTCCTTCATTTCATACACATAAAAAGAAGATGTTTCATTTCAGAGAGAAGCATTTGAAATACAGAACCACCATTCTCAGGGAGTTATGTCAAACAAATTTCTCTCTGCTTAAGGAGCCTCTAGGGCAAACGGAATGTCAGAAAGCCTCAAGAATGGAACAGAATGCAGAATAAGAAACATAAGTAAAATATGTGGATTCATAATCACATTACATGCAATTCTGGTCACCAAAAGAAGGACACGGTTCAACAAAAGAAGCTAAAAATGATAAAAAAATAAATACAGAAAGAAAATGTTGATAAAAATCTGGGAGCATTCACTTGAATAATAAAAGGGCTGAATGAGGACACATACACAATTATGGAATCTGACAAAATTTTATTCCTTAGAAAATTAGAAGGGTGGTCCTTAAATGAAATTTTCAGTAGCAGTCGAAAAGAAACAACATATTTTTTTTTCCTTACTACACTGCGGAATTAATTGCCACTGGATGTCACAGACCTAAAGTATCAACGGGCTTCGCTTGAATTAGACACTTACTAAAAAAGGTCCATCAAGGGCTATTCAAACAGAAAGCGATAATCTCTGTTGAAGAAGTTATTAAGACAAAGACTGCAAGAACCTGGAAAGGTACAATGTGGGGAGTGTATCTGCCTAGTACCTCTACTTTTGTCCTTCAGTGACAATATTCTCCAGAGAGTAAAACTCGTCTCCCAGTTGTAGAAGCTGAATTAGCTCCTTTTCCATTTCATCTAATCTATAAGAACACATCTCATTCTAGAAAGGTTCTAAAATAAGATATTATTTTATAGAGATATGATATTTGTTTCAGTATGTGACATAGGCCAATTTTCATTTTAGGAATTATTATTAAATAAACTTCATATAAATACATCTAAAATACTGGAAAAAAAATGAGATAAGAAAATGGACAGCAACAGCAGCAGTCCTAATCACAGAATTCCCAGAATTCACAAAATGACTAGGTTGGAAGGGACCTTCAAGATCATCATGTCCAACCCATGCCCTAACCCCTCAACTAAACCATGGCATCAAGTGCCACATCCTATCTTTTTTTAAACACATCCAGGGATGGTGACTCCACCACCTTCTGGGCAGACCATTCCAGAAATGAAACAAATTTCATACACATAAAACAAAGGTGTTTTGCTTCAACAGTGTAAGAACCTTATAGGAAAGAAAGAAATGAAAACTACAAGATTTAATAGAATTTGATTTTGCTGAACACTCATACAAAACCAGTTTGGGCTTGTTTTGATCTTCTTTAATAGGGAGATCCTAACTTTGATATATGGAAAAGTTAAATCCAACTGATACTATGTCACTTACTGCAGTGGGAACAGGATTTCTGCATACAGGTCTTTATTAGGGAAGGATTAAGCATATTCTAAGGGGTTTGTTTCCTGACAATTTATTTCACACATTTCTTTGCCTGTGCAATTAGTTTCAGCATTTGTATCTGCTGGAAAACCTGTTCTAGTGTGCCTGACCATGGCAGGTGGGGTTAGAACTACATGATATTTAAAGTCATTTTCAAACCCAAACCATCCTGTGCTATGAATCTGTGAACGTTTGTTCAAGACAACTAAAAAATATTAAAATTCCATGTTCTGTTCGTTGCAGATTCTTCAACTTAATTTAATTGGCAATAGTTTTAGGTCAACAGGCAGGAATGTACTGCATCCAAAATCATGGTCTATAAACTGCTATGGAAAAAAAATATGGCATTCTTCTCCAAGTACTGCTGTGAAATTTTGTTCAGTTGCTCTAAAATTCACTGTCCATATGGATAGGGAATTAAAGTAAAATTACCTTTCTGCCTTGCTATTTCAACATACTCAAATATGTGAAAATGACAAACTTTCACATGACTACCTGTCGTGGTTTGACCTGGGAGGACCTGTCCTTTAGGAAGTGATGTAAGTTAGAGACGCCTCTGTGAAAGACACATGTTAAAAGAAGGAAACCTTGGGAAATTTTTCTCTTTCTCCTTCCGGTCAGCAACAGGTAACCAGGCCCGGCCTGGCCTCTGCATGGCTGGGCCGGGCTGGGCCGGGCGGCCCTGCAGGGGGGTCTGGGTTCTTTCCCCAGGCTGCCTGCCGGCCCCCACTCCCCCATCGGCTGCAGGGAGGGGGAGTTGCTGCCCAGCTGAGCCAGCCTTGTTACCGGCTGGCTGCTTTCCACCCAGCACAGGGCCGTGGGAGTTGTCTGCGTTCTATCCAGGCAGGGANCTGCTGGCTGTGGAAATTGAGTGCCACAAGAGAACTGTTGTTTTCCTCTTGTGGAGAAAATCTCCATTTCCAAGAGGGACTTCTCTCCCTAGGTGAACTGAAGAAAGACTATTTTAGAGGTGGTAAACTGACTGGAAATTTGGGTTTTGTTCCTTTACATTGTCAGTGGGAAAGACAAGGTTGTGGGGTGAGGAGAAGTGTTCTGAATGGTTTTGTTTTGATTCTTTTCTTTCTTTTTCTTGTTATTTACTGTTAATAAAATTTTCTTTATATCCTTTGAAGATTCAGAGCCTGCTTTGCCCTTCTCTTGACCCTACCTCACAGCATCCAAGAAAACCCACCACACTCATTGGTGCGTTGGCCGGGAAATGGGAAAGTCTTAAATTGGGGAAAAATTGAGATTGGCGAACCAAAACCACTACACAAAATTGGTGTTTCCGCCCGGTTTCGAACTGAAACCACCACACTACCCTACAATACATGAAATTTCTGAAGATGTTTTTAGCATTTGTATTGATATAAATTGACAGTACATTTAAAATCAGGGGTAAAAAATGTTGTAATTATGGAAGTAGCATGAAAAATGTGCAAGCATTTTGTTGTGAAAAATTTTAATTTTAAAATATTTCAGTATTACCAAACAAAACTAATTAATTTTCATTTGTTGAAGTGCTCAAAATTTATTAAATAGTTTTCAATATGGCCCTCATTTACCCTTGGAAAAGTAAGACAGAATCTTGTTGGTTGCAGTTTAAACCATAGATTCCTTTTTCATTTCCCTATTCAGGGCTAAAATATATTTTTATATACGCACATTTATAACTAGATGTATAGCTCACATTTATCAACTGGAAAACATGTCATTATGCCTGTTTTTCACCATGAAATGTAAGTCATCAGAGAATGGAAAAACAGACTTGAAATATTTGAGAGTATATAGTAAAAGATAAATGCAGTCTAATACCTTACTGAACAGGTTAAAAATATTTTATGCCAAAAAAAAAAAAATTAAATTTGGAGAAAAAATTTTTATTTTATTTTTTTAAAAAAATATTACTATTTTGCAAAAAAAAAAAAAAAAAGTAAAAATTTTTGTCTGTTAAAATTTTGTCATTAAAAATTTGAATCTTGACAGTTATGCATATATTGCTAATGTATACTGTGCTCGTTAGGCTTTGTATTTTAGTTCTAACAAAAATTTACATCAGCAAAAAAGAAATCATGCTGAAAATAATAAATACATAAAACCAGCAACAATTTGTTTTAACAGTAGAGATTTCAAATTAATACAGTAAACATTTTCCATTAAAAACCCAAGATTCTATCACCTGTCACAGAAAGTAAATGGTTCCATACCTTAATGAAAAAGGAATAGATACTGAAGGGCTAACCTTATTTTCCACATGTGTATGCTCTGCTTTGCATCGTCAATCCTTTTGCTAGTGGTACTGATTTTTATGGAACACTGGAGAGAGTGAGAGAGAGGCATATTTGTCAGAAAAATCAATGCCAGTTTTCTTATACAACAAATTGCTGCTGAGGAATGCCACTAAATATGTTTTACTGCTTGCTCCTGAAGTGGAATCTGTAAAGAAAAGGACATTTCTACATCTTATTCTTTAGTGTACTGACTTTTAGGAAGACGCATACATGACTGAACAAAAGTTACAGAGCTGCATTCTTGGTGCATTGACTACAATTAAGTTGCTTCTTAAAATACAATTAATAGCGACAGGACAAAGAGAAACACCCAGTTCTCTCTGGAGGTCTTTAAAACAATAAGTCTTGTTTCCAGAAAGAATACAGTGATTATTCAAAAGCATAGTTAGATTTTTGTAGAGTCACCAGAGGAATAAGCCATGATATGCTCTGAATATATTTGAATCCTGATGAATTCTACCATTTTTTTCTTTACTGACACCACTCTCCTCTGCTTACACAAGTGAACACTTACAGGCTCCAGATCAGACCAAGTTTCCTCTTCTTTTACTAGAACCTGTCTGGATTTCCCAACACTGTTGTAAGCAAGGAGATGAATATATTACAAAAGGTCAACAGAAGATGGTCTGTGATGAAACTTTTTCTTCCTGATGGTGATCAAACCCTAGAAAAGGCTACTCAAAAAATTTCTGTGAGGTTTTGGGATCTCGGTTTCTGGAGGTGCTCAGAACTCACCTAGACAAGACCCTGAGCACCTGCTTCAGATAAACCCAATATGAGGAGGAGATTAGATTAGGGACTCCAGATCCCTTAAAAAAATTAGCCTATCATACTATCATCCTATCAATTAAAAACATAATATTCCTCTGAATTCTAGGCTGCCTGTTTACCTTAATTCAAGCATTTCTCTAGATATTTTCCTTCTAAAAACATTCGGTAAAAGCTGAGTTTATCTCAACTGCAAATAACATTTTGTGCTTCTCAATCTATCAGGTTTTACTAATTTGAAATTACTATTTTTTTCCCTCAATGTATACACAACATAGAGTCATATACATGATAATTTCTCAGCGTGATACGTCTCTAGATGATATCCTTCAAATAAAAAAAATCTATCCTTGTTGAGCTTATCCTGTAAGATAACATTTCTTCTTCACTTTCAAAAGTATTTTGAAAACCTAACTCAATTCTTGTGGGACTCTCAGCAGGCTTGGCAAGCATAGGAAATAATTCAGGAACAAAGTCGAAGCAAATTGTTTAAGGCAATTAGAAAAAGAGAAGGAAAGAAGTGGTACAATAAGGCCTTCAGAATAATATTGTTGTCATGGTCTTTTTTCCCCTCATCTTTTAAACTCTTTTAATGCCATTGGATGTTTGAAACTTGTAGAATCCTTTTTTTGTCTTTTTCACAAGATTTAACTTCAGATTAGCCTTAGGTTTTTTAGCTCCATCCCTACAGGACAGGACAGCATCTCTAGACTTCTCCTGAGTCACCTGCCCCTGCTTTCGACTCTCGTGTCTTACTTCACACATCTGAGTTCAGTCAGGAGCTTCTTGCTCATTAACACAGGTCTCCTGCTGCCTTTGTTTGAATTCAAGAAATTTTCTTCAAATGCCTGTGAAATTTTATTCATAACACAAACTTTTGGAAAATGGGAAGTAAACACTTACAGAAAAAGACAAAACAAACAAAAAATTCCAACACCGACAAGTGACAGGAAAGCACTACAAAGTACTATCAGATTCAGTTAGCTGTCCACACAGTAAGTAATCATATCTTAGGAAACAATTTGCCATTAATTTTCAGGAGACTGGAGGAAAAAACCCACAGCTATTATTAAACAAACAGACAAAAGCAACCACTAGTATAAGCTTACTAAGTAATTCTTTTGATTGCTTTTGTTCCACTGATGTTAAGCCCTGTTTCTTTAATATTTCTTGATCTTTTGTGATGTGGAAGCATGAACTTGTATATAAAATGCTTGTCATTGTTCTCAATTTTTTCATCAATGTTATATTCTTTTCCCAGTTGTTGATTCCAGACTTGCTTATTTTCAGCATTTTTATTATCTACTATGAATTGCCAGTACAAACCTACTGCTATATCTGAAATATTTTCTGCTTCTCTTTGTCACGGAAGCAGAAGAGCACTTAATGAAATTTATGCTAACAAGGCTTAGATTCAGGTGCAAAATGTTTAATCCAAATGTATCTGAGGTGAATTCCATTATTAAAGTAAACATGTTTCTTCACACTAATTATTCTTTTTTTTACAATCTCAGAGTTAGGGACACAGTCAGACTATATGAGGTCAATATTATTGCAGTAAACAGACAGAAGTAATTCAGACTATTAGTCACTTAACTATAACAGAACTGCTTGTCTTTGTTTGGTTACACATCCCACTGGATAAAACACATTGATTTACTATTCCCTCCTGAGACACTTGAATTTGGCATACGAGTAGCAAATGCATAAAATTCTTCTAAATTCCAATCATAACACTGAAAAAGGTAGCATTGCTACATACAAAACTGTCAAGATTTGGGGTAAAATGATGCAACTTTCATAAATATTTAACTTT
>WEZZ01023070.1:42089-62589 GCA_013400585.1 Chloropsis cyanopogon | reverse complement strand
TAGCAATCAAGCACTGTCCTACCTGGCACCAAGAGCTTCAGTACTAATATTTCTACACTCAGACTCACTACCAGAAGTGCTGAAGTCTTTTTGGGTGCCAGAGTGAGAGATCTAAAAATCTTCTAAAAAACTCAGCATGTCAGGCCATGAGATATTTTGAAAAGGTGGGCATCATTGCCTGAATGAAGGCTGCACAACAGAGCAGATGTAGAAGTTATCCACCTTTCCAGTTTTTAGAAAATTAGTTTTGCAAAAGCACTTCTATCTTTGTTTTCCTATCCTGCCCTTTTCTGAGGGCAGGATTAAGTAGTCTACTTCTAACTCACTTTTTTCCCCTGGAATATCCTTAAGAATCTCCACTACTGTGGACTCCATTGCTGCCTAAAGCAGTTGAGCTGGCTGATTATTCCCACCAAAGTGAAGGTCTTTGCCCTTGCCCCCATCAAAGAGCATCCTGTTTGCTTCTTCTTGCTGCCAGGTGAACCTCATCAGGGCTGATTCTTCAGAATATTTCATATCTTTTTCCATACTGCTTCCATCTAATTTTTTTTTGTACATTTCTTGTTAAAAACAAACATATTAGTCCATCCTTTGTGTGAAGACTCCTTTAAAAACCACTGAATACTTCCGACTTTGAAGCACGATCAGCTATAGTTTCTCCACCTGGCTGAATAACAAAGCAGGCCTGTCTTTTATTTTACTCTTATTACTCCTACTAAAGAATTTATTGTTATTATGTGTTTCCTTTGTTAATATTGGCTCATTTGTTGTCACAATAGCCAAAAGATGCTACTTTTTATAGCAAAATCTTGGCACGCAATCAGTTGCTACTCCTATTAATCATCTAACTGCACCTTTGATACTTGTTGATCTGCTTCCTAAGGTCTTGGTGAGTGGTGTGTTTTTTTCTCAGGGGAACATTGTGTCTCTCCCACTGATACAGAACCCTGGGCTGCAATGGCCAGGCACTAATTGAGATTGTCTTAGCAGGCCTAAGTGCTGTTTTGTACTTCTGTGCAGAAGCAGTAGCATGTTGTTAATAAACT
This sequence comes from Chloropsis cyanopogon, assembly GCA_013400585.1. Lineage (NCBI taxonomy): Eukaryota > Metazoa > Chordata > Aves > Passeriformes > Irenidae > Chloropsis > Chloropsis cyanopogon. The sequence continues at coordinate 61,543 of WEZZ01023070.1, read as the reverse complement.
GACCAGACAGCTCTCTTAAAGCCAAGCATTATTTATTTAGATCCAATGCTTTTCAGAGAAAATCCATCTTTATGCAATAACTGTCTACTCACATGTTTAGCTCAGTGATTGTCTACATGTGGTGATTTTGATAGGTCGAAGTTTCCAGCAGACCCAGTCTAAACTCTGGCCAGAGTAATGGGTTCCTTTTGTTCAAGAACCAATTCTTTAGCTTGGGCATAGAGAGAAATATGTTTCACAGAAGAACAGATGTGGTTATCATCCTCTTTTCCAGAGATGAGACTACCTTAAAAATGTATTTTTTATCATTTTGATTCACCAGTTTGCAGCACTGGCAAAATGGTTTTCTAATTTTGGGAGATGCAGCACAGAAAGAAGCTGTTGCCATGGATCCCTTCTCTCTCCTTCCCTTCCCACTGTGTTCATTTGGAAGCAGTTTATCCACATCCAGCTGTTGCTTTCCTGCTTGATTTTTTCCAGTGGTCTTCTATTAAGCAAAATTGATATATTTTTTACAGGATATGTATTTCATTGCCAAGGTTCCCTNAATTTATTCTTCAAATGGGAATTCTACCTTCAAAGAGGTGGAATGTGTGATGAAAAGGTAATTCAGATGGTTATGATTGCAATAACCCACCATATACAGAGAAAAAAATAAAATCAACATGTCAAAGCAGATACATCCTATCAAAAGCTGTCCTGGACTTGTAGGTACTGTAATAGTTCTGTATCCAAATGCAGGTTGTACACTGAGAGCTGAACTGTGAGGCCCTCTGTGATAAGCCTTGCTGAGGAGCCCAGAGCTGCTGCTATGGCTGGGCAGGAATCATTAGCAGGTGTAAGGCCAGAAGAGGGAGGAGATATTACTGTATTATTTCTTAAAACTCACTTTTTGGGTTTGGGGATACCAAAGCATGCAACAGGTGAATGAGAGGGTTTATGGCTGAAGTACCAATTTTTTTTGAACAAAAAAGTATCTGGGGAGCATCTCTACCTCGTCAAGCCAGTTGGATGCCTTCCTTTTCCTAAATTTTATCTAAGCTGATTTCTTCCAACATACAATTGAGTAGGTGCCGAAAAATAGACATCTGGAAATTTCAAAATGTGATGGGCTAACAGATCACTTGTACATATTGCAAGTTAGTGGTTGCTGTTTGCCATTAGGGAAAATTCCTAACTGCCAGCAAGATTATTGAGGTGTGTTTAGTGCTTAGAAAAGCCAACAGAGCTACTCTGGTAGTGGTGCAGTGCTGTGTTATATCCTTGTGATACAAGCCATGAGACAGGAGGTGAGCTGTATTCTTCTCGTAGCCCATACAAAGACCAAACAAATATAAAAGTAGAACTGCTCACTTGGTGTCGCTGAACTTGTACACCTCAGGCACTGGTGGAAGTTCTTTGTAGGCAAGCTGCACTTTATACCCCTGAGTGGAATCAAGAGCACACAGCAGAAGAGATGCTGGTAAAGCTTAAAAAACAAATATGTGTTTGGCTTTATTTTACTTTTCTAGAAATTATTACTGTGATCAGTACAGACACAACTTTAAAAGATCAAGGTGAGAAAGCCATATAACTCATGTAAAATATTTGTCTAAACCTGACTGGATTATTTTTCTTACTAAGATTCCTATCATTATGAAGACACATAGAATACTGTGCCCCTTGTGACTACTGAGGAAATACCGATAATATATGTGATTAAGCAGAGAAAAAAAACAACTGTTAAGGTAGGAGAAAATTTTATAAAGGTTACAAATTGAAGTTGGTGTGCATTCAAATAGGTTAGAAAAAGAAGGCAGGCAATACACAGCATATTGAGAAAAGTTCATCCATTTAAAAATGGATGTTTGACATACAGATGTTCAAAAGCATCAGTGCTAATTTAGCAGTAAATTTCATGTCCACCCAGGTCAAGCCACTTGTAATAGATCAGCTCAGCTTTACTCTGTGATGAACTTTGGCAGTTCAGCAGAAAACAGCAGTGGTTCAGCTACTCACTAAGCTGCAGCAAACTGTGAGTGAGCTTGTGTATTCCTGTGGAAGGATTTGTTCTCTCCAGCCAGGACCTGCAATATTGTCACTACAAAACTGCCTGACAATGGAGCAGGGTGGAGTCTCCAGTCACGAGTGGACTTGGTCAGCACTGAGCACAACTTGTGGAGGTTGAGCACAGCTCTGGGGAAGACAAGGACATTTTGGTATCAGGCATGTACAATATTATTTATTTAAATGTCATGGAGATATTAGGGGATTAATAAAACAAAGCCAAGACCAGACTTGCAGATGTGTCATTCTGTATGATCCTCAGGAACTGGTTTTGTCAAAGACATCATCTGTGCATGAACAGAGGAACAAAGGAATAATGGAATGGTGCTTATTTTAACAGATTATCATAAGATGTCTACTTTCATTTTACAACATAATTCTGGGGGATTGTATAAAGAAAAACAGTCAAACAGATAAACCTATTTTCAGGTTTGCTTCACCACTTATAAATTCATGTTCCTGATGTAAATATGTCCCTAAGAGGGCTAAAGGGGGGTTAAAGCTTCACAATAAAACTTGAAATAGCACTTCCATATTTAAAATTCTTCTGTGGAGTGAATGACGCTTTCTTTCAAACATTGCCCAGCAGCAGAATATGTTCTGAATCAGAGGTGATAATTTCAGCTGATTATATAATTCTTAATTTCATTTCTTATAAGCCACTGTTGTGTTTAACAACCACTTATCCCATCCTGAAACAAGAAGCTGTGAATTGTTTATATATGTCTCAGAAGTAAACATGTAATCCTTGTGGAATGATAGGTGGGTGTAAACACAGAAGGCGTTGATTCACTGCTAATGTAAAACTGCTCAATTTTTCCTTGGGAATATTGGGCAACTGTTGCAATGGAGGTGTCTGTGGTGTGAAGGAGCACTGCACAGCAATGCCCTTATCAACACACTGGAAGGGTTTATAAAACTCCACTGGCAGTTCCCTGACAAACCTTTCTATCATACAAGGCTCTTTTTGGAGACATGCATCTATAAATCTGACAGGGAAGAAAACAAATTAGCTCTATTCCCCTCTGTATGCATATAGAGATCTCTGTGTCTCTGGCAATGCTTCAATGCCATCTCCCCCTTTCATTGGTATGTCTGTCTTACTGCCTGGTGCTGAGCTGGGTATTGTTACTTTTATTAAAATTATAAAAAATATTTTATGAAAGGAAGCTATGGGGTTTTTTCCTTCCTTGACCTGAACACCTTGGTGTCCAGAGGCAGAGCCAGGGTTGGACCTCTCTCATGAAGCTTTGATAAGGTAATATATCAGGCATCTTTCCAAATAGACCTAGTGTCAGGCTGACAGGACGCCTACAGCATAAATCATAACTCAAGACAAATTCCCTCCAGTCTAGTGGCTGGAGTCTACAAAGTCTTTGCAATCCTCTTTCTCATGTTCCCCATGACAGAAATCATTTTATTAAGATAATTAAGCCTCCCTTTCTCTCAAAGGCACAGGAATCACTAGGAAAATATCTTCTTTTTATTCCTGAAAGCTGATTCTTAAGCTTTTTAATCCTCGCTGGACAATGGCCACAAGCTGTGATAAACAACTTGCCTTTCAGCTACTTAGTATTGACATCTCTAATTCTTCTGCTATTTCATCTGGCTGGACTATAAAGAAGGTGAAGAAATAACTTTCTAGTTCTGGCTGTTTTGATCCCAAATGAAAAAAAAACATTCTTTTTGTCATAGGAAAAGTAGTGGATCAGACAGATTTTGGAGGCCATGGCCTAAAAATTCCTGAGAATGTTCACATTATTTATATTTATTTATATTAATTATAATAAGTGAGAACTGATGGAAGGGACACAAAGTTGCATTTTGACAGTCTCTTTGCTCAGGTAGAGACTTTCATTTCACTTCTCCTATTGTCTCTCACTTGGGGAGGTTGATAAGGGCACAGAGCTAAAGATAATCCCATGAGGATGATGGGTACTCTGATTGACTGCACTCCAGAATGTATCAAATTGAGCTACTCAGAATATTTTAATGATTACCTGGTATTATATTTCACAAAGTGGAAGAAACTTGTGGAGAGTCATCAGTTCTAATGAAGTCTAAGGGCAATGTCCGAAGCTCTGGGATCTCTGGTCATTTCTGTTGAGAGAAAGAAAGAACAGGAAAGCTTAAAGCTAACATTTTAAATCTGAAAGTAGGCTTTTTGAAGTAGTTTCATTTTGTCTGAGATCATTAGTTTTGCCTCATCCACAGACTATTTTTCCTGAAACCTCAAAAGCTGTCAAAGCTGAAGTTAGCATTCTTGAATTATCTCAGATTTAAAAATCATTGAAAAAGGTTCCATAGGAGTTAATGGGCCCTGAAACAAATTCTCAGTGGAATAGGGCTGAAGTGCTATATAAAAACTGCTTCTCTCCTGTATTAAGAAGCAACTTTCTGAATTATACCACAAAACAAGTCAGTAACATCAGATGATCCAATACCAGTGAACTATATCTCTGTGAAAGCATTGATGAGTTGAAATTCAGGCTTTAGTGAATCTGTGTAAATCCTGTGTCAGAATTTGTTCAGATCAGAAAATCTGATTTTTTTTTTTCATGGGCAAAGGCTGTGGGTTATAGAAGAGCATCTCAGTTTGTCTCCTAGATATTTTCTTGTTTTCTTTTTTTTTTTTTCCTACATGTAGCTCTTTTAGCCAAGTCTAACAGAAAAAAAATATTTTCAAGGCTTCTAAGCTCACACTTCTCTTTTCTAACAAATATTGGTCATAAACCATTGTGTCAGAAGATCATTGAAGGACTTAACTCTGCGATGAAGGAAAATCATTCTGAATCAATCACTAAACTTGATGATGGAAATGTAAGCATGGGGGACACACCAGTGTGTCAAAAAAGGACAAACTGAAAAGTGCTGTTTGAGAGGGGGTAATGCCCCACACGGGCATGAGCCCGCAAACAAATAAAGGGAGAGCAGGTCCAGGCACTGCATGGCAGGATCAGGGGCAGGAGCTGGAGCTGGAGGAGGAGCAGGAGCAGGAGCTGGAGCTGGAGCTGGAGCTGGAGCAGGAGCTGGAGCAGGAGCTGGAGCAGGAGCTGGAGCTGGAGCAGTTTGACTCTATCAGAGCATTTTGTTGGCCCTTTTCAGACAGGCAGAGCAGGAGCAGGGTGTTTTCAGAGTGGCTGCAGGAGACTGACTGGCTCAAGTTATTTGTTGTTGAGCGCACTCCAGCCTGGATTTGGATGTCCCAGGGTCACATCCCGCCCTGGAGGACACCAGCAGTCTGGTGAAAAGAAGGCTCCTGACTTCAATTACCTTCCCTCACTCCAAACTCAAGGGAGAGCCATGGAATAGGGTCAGGATTATCTTTACAAGACCACTGCCATTAAAGCCAAGTGAGAGCTTCTACCCTTCCCAATCCCTAAACTCTTCTGTTCCAGAAAATAGAACTAATCATGAGTTTTTCTGGTACTATTAAACAAGCAAATATGTGGCTGAATGATACACTGCCTGTTATTTTATCTCGGTTTAAGACACAATATGCTTCCTCACCCCATGACATCCCTTTGTGTTTTTCATAATTAGAAAAAATGTTGACATTTAGATTCAGCACAGCTTTGGATATCAAAAAATGGCCCATTTAATGAAAAACTCCAGCTCACTAATTAGTTTCTAAAGTTGGAATCAGGTGTTTATAAACCATTTAAGCAAAACAAATTAGTGTTCTACAGAGACTGTTGTTGGCCAGGCTATTAACTGAGTTTAAAAAATACAAACTGAGTTTAAAAAATAAAGAGTTACTCTTTACAAACTTTGCAAAACTGAAAAGCAGGAGCTTTTTAAATATCAAGTCTTCTGAAAAAGAAAGTGTTTCTTTCTATTTAGTACCATCCCTAAGTCTATTTACTGATACCTTTGAATAAACACCTTCTAATTATTTTTTCTCCAATCTCAAAAGTAATGCTTGCAAGGCAAGCGTGAAAGGAATGGAAGAAGATGACAACACAAATCCCTGAAAGGTATTTGAAATAAGCCCATTTATAGTAGAGTGTTTTTTTAAATTATAAGGACAATCACCCTTGGTGAAAATTGTACGTGTTAAACAATTTCCATTATTTTAGCTATCTAAGGCACTGAGCCAGCAGTCAGTGACACAGATATTTGACTTTAGATAATAACACCAGAGTCTGCTGATGCTGCAGCAAAGCTTGTATGTTTGCAGAGCTGGGACACAACTGGGCATGTCCTGTTTCATTTGCACAGAGCTCCACAAATACACAAAGTGAGAGTAAAAAGGCATAAATGTTAATGGATCTGAAAATAAGCAGTTTACCCCCACCCACCTCTGGTTTGTTTGGTCCTAGTGTAAGTAGCTATACAGGATAAATGAGCAGCTGGATCTTTATATCTGTTTAGTAAAACTGGGTGATTTGGGTCTGTAAAGGACAACCATTCTTTTTGTAAAAGAAAAAAAGGATCTCCCAAACTCAGTCCTGTTCAGTTCCTGCTAATACTTCATAGTCCAAGTTCTCAATTATATTCTTTCACTCCAGGCTCAAGAGAGAGAGATGGCATTGGTCCAGGATTATCTTTCCAAGACTATTTCCATTAAAGCCAGGGGAGAACTTTCCCTTTCTAATCTCTAAACTCTTCAGAAAATAGAATTAATCACAACTACAGCTTGTGTTCTCAGGGAAGACAATGGGGTTGCTAGATATGTGTGGAGAAAAACATGAAAACAGATTGGTGGCAAAATCTTATTGTGAATTTGTTAGTTACAATAGCATTTAGGGCCATACTTTTGTCATCAGCATCAGAGAACAAGTACATTTACAAGTGATTTTGAAATGAAACAGTATTATCTAGTCTTGACAGAAGTGTCCAGTCTTTTCAAATATATTGAAAAAATTAATTTATCACACTATATGTATGTTATTGAAAATGATATAATCAAATCATCATTGACCGAGCAGCTAATACCTGAAAAAACTAAAATATGACTGATTGTTCATGGTTTTTTGTCAGGAAGTGGTAAAATTATATGGCTTGAAACAATCTTCCTTAGAATTCCCAGACTCCTTCAGGCTTCATCATTCTTGAAACTTTGAGTCAGCCCACAGAGAGGGTCAGATGCAATTCAGACTGTACCTTGGGAAAAAAGTATGTGAAACGTCTGCAAGATCATTGCATTTCTGATTGCAATTCTGTTTGTTGCAGCACTTCTCTTCTTTTCTCCTTCTACTGAACTGAAAGAGGTAGAATGAGTCCAGTTTAATTCCTTACATTTTGGACTTTTCAGTTGTTCCTTGCCATTGCTGCCAACAGGAGTAGATCTTTCTCATCTTTTCAGATTGTCAGTGGTCTAGAGGAGAGGACTTCTACACTGTAACTTTGTAAAAATGAACTTTCAATTTATTGACTCAAACTTATATGGTAGTAAAAGAACAGAATTTTAAATTCATTGGCTATGCAATGACCCAACATCTATAAAAGTATTTCAAGTCAAGACAAACTGAAAATGCTCTGCCTAATTTTTTTAACAAAAAGAAAAAAGTAAAAAGGAGGAAAAGGAATTATACTTAAACTGAAATTCAAAATCTCCTTTTCTTTTGAGAGAATGCAAACTTTTCATCTATTTAAAATTACTAGACTTTCACAATGAAAATGCTTCTTAGAAAAAAACAGCCTTAAAATATGTAATTTTCTTCTTTAAGGAAACCCAAATTTCTTGTAAGAAACCATCCATCTTGCTATTAAATATAAAAATAATGCTATTCTGTGCTAAATTGTTTAGGTTAGCAAAATTACTTTTCTCCAGGTTAAAAAGAGCCTCCCTAACTCTCTCTTGAAAAGTACAGTGACAAAGAACAGTACTGGAGGGGATTATTCTTGCTGCACTTGCAGGAGATTATCACCAGGGATGGTTCTTCAATCAGTGCCACTTGAGGCAACTGTGTGCAACCCAGGAAAGGTAAAGATACCTGGTTAATCTACTTCCTATTTAGGTATCCCTGAAAATGCCCCATTTTCACTTTCATTCACCTCAAATACCCAAAGCAGGCCATCTCACTCTTTATTTCAGGCCAGTTCCCTGATGGATTGGATTGCTGCTCACAGGAACTGCTGGCTACAAGAGGATCAGCTCCCAGGTCTTTCACCACATGTGCTCTGCCTTCTCAGATAAAAGCTGTTTTTTTCCTTTCACCAGGTTCCTTTACTTCTGTGAGCAATCAGCTTATTTCCTGGTCTGTAAAACTGCATTATTCTTATCAGTGTTTTCCTCTGTGAACATCAGCATTGTATGCTAGGAACTTAATTATTCATTAGCTTATGGACAGTTTCTTCATACAAGCTCCTCTGTTATGATTTCAGCTGATACAATAATAACAAGACAACAAAAATTGTGCCAGAACAACTTCCCTACCAAAAAAAAGAAGTGGAAACAGATGCTTGGATTGGATGTCTGAAGTTTTTTTTTCTATTTCATGAAAGCCCTGCGTAGACTTGTATTTAATTTAAGTCAAATAACTTACCTTGCTTTATATTGCATCCCCTCTGCAATTTGATGCCAGGAAACCCATCGAGAAGGGTTCATCATTTGTCCACAAGAGGAAATTATTTTTCTCTGGTGGATCTCTGAAGCTTAGAAATATATTCCCAGGACAGACTCAGCAGTGTAAATGCAGCATGAATTTTTTAATGTACTCACTGTAAACCAGCAAATGAGATGCTGCCAACTATGCTGAGCACTCTGGTTTGCTTCAAATCACATGTGAATATGAGCTTTCTCAGCTGTTTTTTCTTTATTTGTTTTTTAACAGAGTCACACGTCTGTAATTCCCAATATGTTCAGTTTTTTGATCTCATAGAGTATTCACTGGTGATCGGTTATCTGACAAATTGTGTCAGTTGTATTGAGAGCTCCTTTTACATTTCTGTGTTTTTGCAAGTTCCTTGTTGAAAGTATACACATATAAATAAAAATAAACAGGTATATAAATAGGTATAAGTGCAGTAGCAGTTCCTTTTAGCATTCCCTCTCTTCTATGAAGAAGGCAATGGCTTTGAAGAAGGACTGTGGTCAAACAATGCTAATATCTGTGTTAGTTTTCTTTCTAGCTGCAAGATTATGAGACATTTTCAGCAGTTAGACAAAATGCATCTTCTGATAGATAAAATATTTTATTCTCTATTAGCCTTCCAATATATAAAAGGCTGTTAGAGACAAGACACATATCTGTTGTTCACTGGGTATGGGACTAGAAAAAATTCAGCTGAGTTTGCAACAAATAGTAATCAGACTGGGTACTGGGAAAATACCCAAAGTAAATCAAGGTCTGCAAGAGGTCAAGTAGAAATGTTGAAACTCTTAGAGTTTATAGAACACATTAAGACAAATATGTCAGCTGTGGCTCAGATATACTTGATGCTTTTTCAGAACAAAGGAAGGGACTTAATGGTGTTCTGGAGTTCTTTCCAGAAACACAATGCCTGCATGGATGGTTATCTGCAATAATTTATGCTAACCACTATCATATCCCTGCCTTCTGCTTGTTACATAAAAAAATTCTGGTTTAATTGCAATATTAATCATACCTAATTGATTATTCAAATTCAGAAAGTGCTATTTCCTGGTTCGAGGCGCATCACTCTTTAGGGGCTCGATTTTAGCCAGTGATCTTGTGCTTCTCAGGGAGATCTGAGCTTCCTGGAGCTTCTCTGGTAGCCAAGCCTGATGAAGACTTCTGAAAGTTGAGGTTTAAGTGTTACATTAAGGGAACACCTTCCATCGGTATTAAACACCCAGCTGATGTATCTGCTGCTTTCTGGCTCTCACCTGAACCCCAGTGAAAGAGAGTTTTACCATCTTTTCACCTGATATTGTGAGGTAGGTGAAACTATGTGGCACTTGAAATCTGTTTTGACATTTGGCATGTATTTTTCATANGGTCCCATTTCATCCATTGGCTCATGGGAGGGGCTGGAGGCTGCTGGGGAAAAACCCACTTGAGAACAGAGGGAGAGGGGGAGGGGCAGAACCGGGGGATGGGACCATTATAAGTTAACACATAATAAATAAAATATAATAAATAAATGAACAAACTGCCACAGTGCTCCAAAAGATATTAGTGTGTATGGGAAGGGAAAAGAAAATCTGGACAGGCTGCTCAGGTACGCATGAAATTTTATTGTCATCTGTTCAAATGTGTTAAATGACCTGTACCAATTATCCAAAAGCTCTGTATTCCTGGGACCATAAATATATAGAGTTAAACGGAAGAGATAAGTCACTAGTATTTTTGAACTAGCTGTTTTATAATTCAAAGTATGATTCTCTTAGGAGAAATATGTTCCTTAATCATCTAATGACCCTCTTTTCTCATCCTGTTAATAGTCCAATTTTCTTTCAAGTAAAAAAACAATAGAAGAAATGCATAAAATTTGTCCATAATGCAGTCTTTGGGCAAGAAAGTCTCAAAACACCAAAGAAATCAAAATGCCTGTTGCCATCTGTGACAATTCTGCCATTTGCAGCCAATCTGATCATTCAAATCCTTATCTGTCAACAGTATAATGACATGCTGATTAAGCAATAGGGATATTAAAGTTCAACAGATTTATTTGAATATTATCTGCATGAAGGATCTTATGCTCCCTCTGATTCCTAAAATCTGGCTTATCAGATGATAAGATTAGTGAAACACTGGTTGTACTCCATTACTCTGCAAAAGTGGATGCCTGTTTGTAATACAGCATCTGTTTCTTCTTCGCAGTAATTCCAGGGATGTGATGTAGGCTGTCTCTGCCAAACACTTTTCCAAGGAGTCATTACTCTACAGGAGAAACCACACTACAGCAAAAAAGCTCTCTGCTGGAAGTCAGTCCTGAACCTGATTTCCACCTCATCTTATAAATGACCCTGATTATGAAGAGATATAATAGTTAAATTCCCAGCTAAGAAATTTCATTTAGAAGAAAGAGAAGAAGAAAGTGAAAGGAAAACAAAGAGAAGGAAAGGGTCTTGCTGCCCTGGCAATTATGAGGAATAGCTACAAAATGCTAATCTAAAATCACAGAAATCCCAAGTCTTTAAAAAAAAATCCTTCCAATCCCAGGATTGAGGATTACTAAACTCTGGTTGTACATCTGATGTAGATTGTCCAAGTGCTCATGGTGGGGAAATGCATATTTGTAACAGCATATAGACGTGGTCTACAATGTGACAAGATACTTTGTGAGAAAATCTCAGTTTCCCTTATTATAATTGAATTTAAATTTCCCTCATTTATTAAAAATAATTTTCATCCAATAAACCTTTTATTATTTTTTTACATATAACTTTGATATATCAAAGAGTAGTAGCAAGACACAGAAATACCTGAGCACATGGTCATTTCCTAAAAAAACTTTGTATTTCTGTGTAGTATTCTAAGTTTATCATCATTGTTATTATGAGATGGTGTATACTACCTTCTGGCCTCTTGGCTTTCCAATGTTTTTGCTTTGGCTGTAGCTTTTTCCTTAAATAAGTCAAATCCTGTGGAATTTAAAACCTGGTATCTCAACATCAGTCAAATTCTGTTTTGCTTTGAGCTTTTTTTTCTTTTTAAAATTCTTTTAATTCCTCTTTATATATTTTTAATTTTTTTTCTCCATATGTGGCATTGGTTAACCTTTAATAAGAACATTTTTGCTATAAAACTGAAATATATGTAGCAGCAGCAAACACTGAATGGGATAGGCAGGGGTATGACCTGACTTATGACTCTGTATAAGCAAGATATTTTCTTTTCTTGCTGTCTTGGGTAAGAGACAGAAGTGTTGCTGCCAACAGAAGGAATGTTCCCAGAAATGAGCAGTGTGTGTGGCTGGATCTGCATTACTTACAGCTCTGGCTGCTGCTTGTGAGACTTCTCCTGCTTGTGAAAATTAGAAATCAGATGAGCAGAAAGACTGGAAAGAAAAGGACGTTCCAGACAGTGATTTTGTCATGCTGTTCTTCAGAGTGTGTTAGTGGAAGGAAAGCATATAGTTTTCACATTCCAAATCAGTGCCTCCTCCTTCTCCATGACAATTCAGTGTCTGGATTGGTATCACGTCCCTATGATTACAAATATTGAAGTTACTGCAACATCTTTTCCCTAATTTATGCCCCCCACAGCTATAAGCAGTTTTTCTTTTTCTATTATTGTCTTTTTGTTGATTTATACATGAGAAGCCCTATTTTTAGACACCGTAGCTTGACTGACAAAGATTTTGAAGGCAGCAGTGGCAGATCCATCCAGTCTCAGAATTATCATGTATCTTACAGACTCCTAAAGAGAAATAAATTATCTGATCAGAAACCGAGGTGAGAACAGTCCTGATGTTCTTTGGAAATTTCAGAAATACTTTAGTGATTTTGTTTTTAATTCAGCCACCTAAAAGTGGCTGGATGAGCTGAGGATGGACTGTGGTAAGGAAGAGGATAAACTTTTCAGCAGGAATACTACAGCTGCTGTAATTGAACAGAGATACGAGTGACTAAGACTCAGCCAAATGACAGAAATATTTGTGATATTTTCTTCAAAATGTCTTCTCATAAATTTAGTTTAAGAAAAAACAGCAAATAAATTGATAAATTACAGAAAATATTTGCTAGTAATTTTCCTGTTTTTTGGTTTTTTGTCAACTCTTTGACTAAGTTAAAATGAACATCAGAACCAAAACCCTTTCTAAACCTCTTGTTTCTTCCCTCTGATATAAAAAAACCCCAGGNTAAAATATAGGATGCAACAGGTAATATTTTTGTTTTTCCTTCTTAAACATCATATACCTATTTTTCTTTAAAACAAGATTTTGCAATTTAAAGGCCAAAAGAGCCTGGTGGAGGAGAAAGTTTGTGAAATTCATGTTTTATGCCATCAGATCAAGAAAAGCATATGGTTCTTTTTGCCAGACCCAATTTTGATGTGGGATGTTGTGTTGTTTTGGGTTTTATTTTAGATTGCAGTATAACCCAAAAAGTCTAGCTCAGATGTCTGGCAAAGGTATTCTCTGGTCAATGTGAATTACTCATGGTGCACTGACTGGTAGGGAGGAATTTGAACAGCAATTAAAGGTACCCATATTGCCAATAATATATTTGTGTCGCCGTCCGCCTACTGGTCCGGGGAGGGGGACCAGCAGCTCCAAGCCCAGCTAGCAAGGGCGAGCGGCGAACAGCAAGGGGCACTGGTCCACGGCATCCACAGTATAGCGCCACGGAAGGCAGACCTGCGCCTTCATGGGTGAACCTCGGTGACCCCGCTAGANGTGATTGATATGGGGAGGGAAAGGCGGGGGAATAGGATTGACAGGAGAACTAGGGAGGAGAGAGAACATTCTCCAAAGACTGAACCATTACAACAGGTGCAACGGGGGTACATAGGAGCAAACCATAAAAATCCCAGCCCATGCACCCCAACATATTTGCATATTATCAATAAGGTATTTTCCACCTCTTTTTTCTCAGGGACTGGCAGAGTCACAGCTGTCTGCACGCTTGAACAATCTGTGTAGATGCCAAAAACTATGAGAGACTTGTGAAATTTGGGAGAAGATGAGGTGGATATTCAACACTGCTTCATGGATATATATTTCTCCCCAAAGAGCTTTCAAGCCATCAATAACCTCCTAAAAATAAACAAGCCTGTGAGCAATGCCGCAATGCCTTCACAGCTGGTGTAGAGAATGGGCACCCACAGGTAAATGAACCCCTTAAGGTATCGACACATCTCACTTCTGAACTGGAGGAAGGAGACATCTCCTTCACCCCAAGTTTGACCCATAGGCAAAAAAATGTACTTTTTTATCATCAGAATTGGCACTTCAAAGAATTGTGGGCAAAGCCTTAGCTCCTGAAAGAAATAGCTAAGATGATCAAATTAATTAAAAGAGTGGAAAAAACCAAAGTCTAATTTGGGCTGAAATTGGCGTTGCTTTTGGCAGTTGGGATAAATCAGGATGACAGAAAGCACTTGAAATAGAGCAGGCAATGCTTCTTCAACTTCAGAATGGTTAAAATCCATTTTAAAACAGAAAATGTGTCTGAGCAGGATCAGCTCCTGCAGAAATGGATATATATGATGTATAATTGCTGAAGTAGGGGTATTAATCTTTCTAATCTGTGTAAATGTCTTGTAAAGCTGTCAAAAACCTTGTGGGAAAGTCATACTGAAATTGGTGTGCAAATTGGGTGTGATCTATTTGACTTAGGATGCAGAGGACAAACAGGCTTTTTCCATCTATTCCTTTCCCTGTGCTCTTCTCAGTGGTCAGACTCAACCCTTTGTTAATTTCCAAGATCTTCTTAAATGTGTCACTATCAAATCCATGCAATACTTTTTTTCCCAAACTGAAACCTATGTTTGTATAGAGCAAATGAACTGGCAGGCAAGGCTGAGGAGGAAACCAAATCAAAATAGCAAGCAGAAATCCAAGGGAAGACAACAGTGTGGTTATGCACAACAAAAGGCAGTAGTGAAGAGAAAACAGGTATTGATACCACCTACCAGTTGAAATAGTCTTTAGAAAACTTAATTTTCATACTCAGGCCTATGCAGGTTTGTGAATGCACAGGTAATAGATTTGAGGAAAATATAGTTGCTCAGTTCACAGTGAACAGATGTGGTTGAAGAATTGGTAGCTCGAATTTTTCCAAAAATATTCCAAAATATTTCCAGATCATCCTGATCTTGTGTCCTGGCCAGCCCTACTTCAAACACATTCAGGAGTCCAATTTAGTCTTTGCTTAGCTTTGAAATAAACTGTATGGAAACATATTGACATCATATAATATTTGCAGCAGCTTTTTAAAAATCAATCATTCAACTGTGGCATTCTCAGGCCATGGGAAAAGTGTATGTAAGAGTGTAATACTAGCACCACAGATTCATGGCTGCATTTGTTTTACTTTTAAAGTACAATTTCTTTTACCACTTGAAGCATTTTTAATTGCTGCTTTTCAGTCCTACCATATGATGGGCTCTCAGAAATCTTGATCATGAAAACAAGTAAAATTATTCCCCTTCACTTCTTCCTTCAATATTTGGATAGAAACTCATCAGAGTTTCATATCCATGCATGATTATTCCTTTGTGACAGACAGGCTGTTAAACTATTTAGCAACACGCTTATAAAACTGTGATTTAATGATAACATATTTTTCTTCTTTCCAGGAAGACACTTGTCTTGGTTATGGAAGATTAAATAGCAAACCATACGTGCTGGGAATGGGTCAAAGCCCTTGAATCTTTCATGTGGCTGATGGGATGTATATCACAACTTAAAAGACTGAAGGACTAACAGGCATATTGCACCAATGCATAATTTAATTATGTGCTTGGCTTTTAGAGATGGCTCAATAATATTTTATAAAGGGTGCTTTAGTAAGAAAAGCACTTGGTGGTAGCTTTAATTGGTTTTAGAGCTGTAAATATTTGATAGACCATCTGTTGGTGACACTGCAGCAGAACAAGAGCTGCTCCATTTTGACTCTCTGTGGATTCCTGAAGAATAGAGACACTCATTTCAGATATTGAGAGCCAGGAAAAGATGGAACTTGAATCTGAATCTGTCACACTTCAAATTCTAACCAGATTTGCAGGGCGGGAGTTTTTTCAAAAAATGTGGTGCAATTACTCAAAATGGGCGCAGGACTTCAGGATTATTTTTTCTTTTGTCTCAAGTCTAGTGTGGATGACTTCATTGGGAGCTACAGCTGTGCGTATGTTGTTTGGACAAGTCACACTACTAAACCAAGAATATTGGATTAAAAAAAAGGAAAAAAAGAAAAAAGGAAAGTCAGGTGACCTAAAAAAATCAGAACTGACAATAAGTCTGTCAGCACGTTTATTTCTGTTTCGGACTCACCAGAAAAACATCTCTATGGAAAAGATTTTGTAGAAATCAAATCTTCAAAACCCATGTGGGAAGGGACATTATTCTTTTCATGTCCATTGCAAAAAGTCTGATTTAAAGCGCCTCAAGGAGTCTGGTGACTTACTGCCTTATATTTGAACTCTCCATTCTTGCTTTCCAAACTCAGCAAAATTCCAGGGTATCACCTTCAGCTCAGCTTCAGTTTGACTTTGCACACACTTTGCTGGCTTCATTTACTCCTAAATTTCACTCCTCATGCCCCTTCTTTACCTAAGCACTCATTTTTGCCCAGCTTAGTTGTGAATCAGAAACTGTGTGTAATCTAATTTTTAATTGTGTGTGGATTTGAACTTACATGAATCTCAGTGTACTATAATACCCTCTGGGTATGGAAAGCTGGAAATTGCAATGAGCCCATACAATTGTACCAGCAGTGGTAACCAGTACTAAAGAAACAAAGTGAGATAATTTTAAGCAGCATTGTGTTGGAACTGGAAGACTGAAATCCAGAGTTTATGGCTGGATTTTAGCTGACTAAATCTGACTAAAACTGACTAAAATCCACAGTTTATGGCTGATTAAAACAAGTTTATGGCACTCAGCAATGAGCCCTTCCTAGTCCTTCTCCTCCCCTCCATGGTTTAAAATGTTTTTGAAATGCTTCTTTGAGGTTGTATCCAGACACTATGTCTTGCAGAGGTTTGTGTTTGAGAAGGAGAGAAATGACTTGTAGAAAGTGCTGAAGAAGGCAAATGTGTGCCTTAGCAACACCAGGTATGAAACCATGTGGGCTTGCTTCTCACCTTTGTTTCAAGGGCTGGACTACTTCCTCATGGCTGGGTACAGACTGATTCTCTCCTCATTTCTGCTTAAATCTCCTCCAGGGACAAGGGAAAATGTGCTGGGCTGGCAGGTATAAAACCTCAACCAACTATTGCCTTGAATATGATTTCTGCAATCCATTTCTTAAAGGGTTCCACGTGTTTTAATCTTGGTAGTCAATTTGCACTTTCACTTTTCCTTAGAGTAAACACTTCCCCAGGGATTTCATATCTAGAGACAATTTAAACCTGGTTACTTTGTCCTTAGGAAGAGAAAGATCAGCATAAAATGTCCAGAGCTTTCTAAATATTTGTTTATCATATTATGAATTCACTGAGTGGGCAGAACTCAGGTTTTCCCTCTGGAATTAAAAGACAAGAGAATATCCCTTTCATGACAAGCAGGCTTTGAAAGTTCATGCACAAGACTATTGATGACTGATTTGAAGCAATGAGATAAAACAGCCTGGGCTTCTACATATCTCCCTTTCAGCTGCCTAGTTCACAGAATCACACAATGCAACCTGTTTCATCTTTCTCTTTTCCTTTTCCTTTTTATTTTTTCTCTTTATCTTTTCCTCTTTTTCTCTTTTGCTTTCTCTTTCTCTTTCTTTCTCTTTCTTTTTCCCTTCTCTTTCATCTCTTTCTTTTGTTCTTTTTCTTTCTCTTTTTCTTTTCTTTCCTTGTTCAGAAAAACAAGACCAGGCAAGCATTAGGAAAAATTATTCTCAAGTGCTCTCCACTGAAAAAGATTCAAATGTACTGAGTTCACCACCTGACCACTTCTAGATTAGGAGGACTAATATCATTGGCAGAGGTACACAGACACAGAATGAGGGTGTATTTACCCTTTGTACATCAGCTAAAAGAACATTTCATTTAACTCTTTGGAAACTGAGAAGGAGGCGAACTACAGTCTGTGAGCTGTATGGAAATGATTCCTCATTTTTTCTGTCTTTCATGAATAATTTAGCAGCTGTCATGATTATGTCTGAACTAGAATTTTGAAGAGATAATTCCTTTTCTTTTCCTACAATGTGGATATTTTCCCAGGTGCACCATGAGCTCATATGTGCTCTTTTTGGTGGTTCATGTTTATGGTTTTTTATTAAAAGAATTCAAAGATGAGAGATTGTGGAAGTGCATTATCTATATTTTTAATTATTGTATTAATTTGTATATGGTTTGTCATGTGCCCCCCTGCTCCGCCCTGAATGGATTTGCCCAGGTACCTGTCCATCTCCCAGTCCATCCAATAATGGACAGGTGACTCCCCGGTTCCCCCGGGGGGATACCCCCGCCCAGATCCAACCCCCATTCTAGAAGGACCCTCGGGGTCCCTCTCCCCATTTGCCGTCCCGGGGAAAGTCCCACCTCCCCGGACCCCTTATTGCATATCCTCCTTGTCAACTTACCCCCAGGACCACGCCATTGGCTTGTGCCTCGCCCTGCCCCAGGGGTACTTAACCCCCGTCCTGGGAAAAATCCGACACACACTCCAGTCTCTGAGCCACATGGAATAAAAGACTTTTGCTGCTACTCAGAACGGAGCCCTTCTCTGCTTTCCTGGCTGTTTGTCGCGTGGACTCACAGGCACATCCCAAGAACCCATGGACCTGCTTCCCTCTTGCCTGCCGGTCTCAGGGGGTAGCAGGCAGTGCTGTTGAAGTCCCACCCCCAGAGCTAGCCGGCGCCAGACCTCGGGTGGGACGCACCCCGACAGCATGGTAGCCCAACGTGGTGCACAGGTTCCAGCATGCTCCACTGAAGGCTCACACAGCCCACGTCGCGTGGACTGCTCCAGCGAGCCTGGGAAACTTCACACTCCCGCTGGGTAGGCCCTCGGGCAGCGCCCACAGGAGCAAGGGGGGTAGCGCCGACACGCCCAAGGCATCTCCCTCAAGCCAGAAAGGACTGCGAAAAAATCCACCCACGCGCGTTTCTTCAGGAGACACCCAAAACCCATTTTCCAAGAATTGCCTCCTATGGTGCACCGGGTCCCCGAGACCACATGGTCCAAACCCCCCGCTCCGTGGCACTGCAGGGAGAAACCCCATGTCTTTTCCCCGTTTCCCCCTCCCCCACGCAGCTTTTCCGAGACCGCGTGGCTTTGCTCCTCCTCCCAGCCGCACCGCTCAGAAGAAGCGAGCATTGCATTCCAATCCGCTCCACTGCAGCGGCAATTCCAAGTGCCGCAAGCACCACACGGTTCCTTTCCGGCTCCTGCGCTGCGCGGTTCTTCTCCGGCTCCTCCACCGCGGCAGCCCCTCCAGGTGCCGCGAGCAAACTCTCCTCTGTCTCTCCGGTCCACCCCTCCCTCCTTTCCACAGGTTTTCTGGCTGGCTCAACTCTCCCCGGGCCAGCTCTCTCCCCCTTCCCTGGGCGGGTCACCACCAGCTGTGTGGGCTCCTGCACCCTCCCCACAGCTTTTGCAGACCACACGGCCCCGAACCCCTACCCCCTCTCCCTCTCCCCCACGGCCAGCCAGACCGCAGTAGGCTCTGTCCCCTCCACGCCGGCTTCCATGAGCCGTGCAGCAACCCCCCTCTCCCCTGCGGGCGGCCAGGCCACGGCAGGCTCTGTTTTCTCCGCGGGAAAGCCCTGAAAACCCCCGTCCTCGCTTCCCTGACCCTCCTGGTTCTCCGCCGGTGCCCTGGGCACAGCAGAGACAGTCCCCGGTTTCTCTCCCGCTCTGCAGGGAATTTCCTGAAAACACCTGTTCCGCGT
>WEZZ01023070.1:20307-33526 GCA_013400585.1 Chloropsis cyanopogon | reverse complement strand
CACCTTGAAAGAAAGACAGTAAAGTATTATAAGAGGAAAAACAGGAGAAAAGAGAAGGAAAGAACATTTTCTTT
The DNA here is from genome assembly GCA_013400585.1 of Chloropsis cyanopogon. NCBI lineage: Eukaryota > Metazoa > Chordata > Aves > Passeriformes > Irenidae > Chloropsis > Chloropsis cyanopogon. Next base: position 33,452 of record WEZZ01023070.1, on the reverse strand, counting down.
TGAAAATAATTGGTTTTGCTTGGAAGAGAACAAACACACTGTTCCACTCTGTCAATAAATACAAACCAATAAACTGCTATAGTTCTGCTCCAGTTCCATTGTGATAACTCTGTTTTGTGTTATTTGTAACACAGATAGCACAAAAGAATATTTAAATCATGTGTGAGGATGCCAATCAACCACAATCTAACAAGCCTTCAGGTCTGAGGAGCTGCCTTCTCATTTTAATACAGTACATAAATAGAAAACACAAAAACAGATTTACTAAAGGTTTCTTTTATTTTTTGAAGTTAGAAACCAATAAGTACCTGCTTTAGCTAAAAACAAACAAACAAAACCCCCAACCTACCCAAACAAACAAGCCAAGCAAAACAGGACAGGGTTTTATATCTCCCTAAAAGAGAGAAACTAAATGAGTATTAAGAACATGAATCTGAAAATGGCATGTCAACATTATTTTAGAAAGAGGACAAAAAAAGAGAAGGGAGAAGTTGTGACTAGAGCTGAAAAAAAGAGTACACACCACAGGCAGATGTCAATTTTTTTTTTTTTAAGCAACCTCTCAATACCTTGGTTGGAAGGCTAATTAACTTAACAGCAGGATCCAGACTGAAATCAGCTCTTTACTCACTGTAATCATTAGGATCACAGTTTTCTCAGGCCCTATGCAAAACAACCCATGCAACTTAATCCAGCTCCCCTGCGCTTATGCATAATGACAGTGTCTTTAATTATTTGCTTGAACGGTATTTTCCTGACTGGAGGCTGAATGGACAAGTGGCTTTTGGACAAGGATGGAAAGAACTTCTTGGCAGCAGAACCTCTACCATGCTGTCTGCAATAGGGAAGACAGAGCAAATGCAGCAGTGAACTTCAGGAAAAGCTGATTTTGTGAATAGGGAGTTGGATTTTTTCCTTCTCCCTCATCATGTGGCAGCAGCAACTGCCTTCAGCCAATCTGTCCCTAGGTGACTCTAGTTTTCCTCTGCTTCTTCATAGGAGTCCACCTAAAACTGTTATTTCTCCCAGGAGATTTTTTTGGCTCCAACTATAAAATTAGTGTGCATTTCTTTGATCTAGCTACTGGGTTTAGAAATATATTGTGTGAAGAGCCATGAGTTACATCTGGGCAGCAACCAAGTACTCATACCTTGATGTGTTCCTGGGATATCTACAGTCATGTTGTGAGAAATTAGTGGATTTGCTCACAGGGCTGAAATCAGAATTTTCAAATGAAAATGGCATTGTGAATATTTTTTTTAAAATATACATTACTGCGCTGAGGATTTGAAATAGATTACTCTTTCCCATGATGACTAGCATTACAATAGATACCAAAGACTGGTTCTTGACTGTTGTGTTACTGAGTCTGATGCAATCAAGAATGGTAAATAAATTTGTGGTGACGTCAATAGTTCTCAGACCCCATCCCAATCTGTGATGTTATATAATATATAATATATAATATATTGCAGTTAGACATCCTGCTGCCATAGCTTGCCCTCAGATGTAACACTATTATATCAGAGCTGCATAATTTAGACAAGCCCTTTTCTACTGAGAAGAATCTGATTTTACTATGGAGACCAAGGAATACTGGGTAGAGGTACTGAACAACAAAGTGAGGAATCGAATGAATTTCCAATCCAAACTCACTTCACCTAACTTTAGTCATTTAAAAATTAGGTCTTCATAGTAGGAGTCAAAGGAAGTAGGCAATGGTGGGAGATCTGTGTTTCCAAAGAGTGATTCATTTCAACTATTTTAGACACTTCTCTTGAGAGGGGATGAATTATGCTCTGTAAATGTACTTCCACATACCCTGACTATAGCTGGACCTGGATGACTAGATTGCATTAATCACCTATGTTATCATAGCGGAAGTTAGATTAAATGATGCATAACTGTATTCTAATGTACTTCAGTGCTCAGGCACTGCAGGGCCTCTAAGAGGCTGTCATCTTCAAAAGGATGAAACCTATTTATTTTCCAAAATTGTTAAGACCCAGTACCTCAAAACAACAACAAAAAAACCCCAAAACTAAAAAATTTACCTGTTTTTCCGTTCTAATTTTTGTAGTTAGCAATTTTTTTTTGTACAAGTCTGCTTGCAGAGGAATGGCATTGTCTTTTATAGTTGGAAACACTGAAAAGAAAGTATTTTGATTAAAAAGATAAAAAGAGAAAAAGAAATGGCAAGTAATGGTCTATGCAAACAGGTCTATGTAACTAAATGTTTCTATCAATTATTTCTGGGAGATTATTATTGCTTTAAATTGAAAAGGAGAAGGCATGAGAAATTAGGCAATCAGGAAGAAACCCTGAGTATTTTGAAAACAAAAAATCTTCCATGGGAAAGATATTTCAACATGCCATGTAAAATTCACTTCTATTTCTAATTTCAGAATGTCTCAAGCTTATAATAAGAGGTTGTTGAGATAAGTTTTTTCCCATTAACTGGCAAGGAACAAAGCCAAAGCAAAAACTGCAAGTTGTTTTACTTGTGTCCTGACACTTTTACCATGAAAAAAGCTTTCTTCTTCAGAGGAACAACAAAAACTGGCCCATAAAGCATAGAAATGAAAATCTTCCAAGGCAATGCTTTACCTCTGGGAAACAAATCTAAAACTAACAAGCAAACAAAGCCCCCTGGTACTTTTGCGTTTGTATCCTGTTTAACCAAGAGTGTGTCACAAGCATCCACAGCTGCTCTCTTTCTGAACACATCAGACAAATGAAAAGGCACTTTAGCTGCAAATGGGACTCAGTCTATCTCCAGTGAGGTCAGTGCTGTTTCTTAAGTTTACCAGCTGAAAAATTGGCTGAGAGGTAACATCTTTTCTAGCCTGCATGCTAAGCTTTCATGAAATATTGTGAGTGCTTTTGATAACCCACTGACATATGCCTATTATGCTCTGCAGTGGTATTAACCTCTGAGAGATGCTAAAATGTGACCCATAATTAGAATTTGACATATAAAGTGGACTGTAATAGTGCTTCTAAACTACAGTTCCCTGGCTTCTAAGAATTTCAAAAGAACACTCAAATGCCAAGTTGTCTTGCTTCTTCTCAAATAATTGAAATCCACAGAGGGAGTTGTTTGCTGACAGGAAAACTCCCTTTTGTGCTGCCAGGTACAAGGATTGTGTTTGCCAAATTTTGAAGATGTAAAGTTTAACATGGAATGGAGGCTTATGCTTGCCCCTTGCTCTGAAACAGGCTGCCTCGGTAGGCTCTGACATATCCTCAGATTTTTACTTCACTGAAATTTGCTGAGTGTTTGGCAGTCAAAGCTGAAACATATCAAAGAACCAAAATTACTTTAGTGTTCTGACATAAATTGTAAGTTACCACGGTGCTTCAGTTCTGTAAAGAAACCATTCGTGTCTATTTGAAGCGTACAAAAATAGGTTAAAAAAGGAAAAAATTATGTTTCAGATAATTTCATGAACTGATCTACCTATTAGGACAGTCATCTGGCAAATATTAGTTTATCCTCACATCACATGACTGAAAAACTCTTAGATGATCAGCCTCGTAACACAGAGAGCCTGATCTGTTGGGATACAGGCTCAGGCCAGCTGCTCAAATGTGACCATTTAATGCCATCTGAGATGCTGCCTGACCTCCAGGTCCTACTCCAGGTGAGTGTGTACCTCCCATAGACAGATGTATCAAACCAGCCTCACAGAGATATTCTTGAACAGCCCAAATGGAACAGCTGAACCAAACTGTAAGGGACTTTATAACTGATCTCTGTAACTGAAGTGGGAAATTAACTATATTTCAACAAAGACTTGCTTGTTCTTAGCCATTACCTGCATCACATTGTTCTTAACACACCAAAAATCTCCTGGAGAGCAACTCTGGCACCCTCTTGCCCTTCCTTGTACCCTGCAGAGCCCTGTAGTCATTCCTGATCTGTTCAAGGTTTCCTTCACCAGTGCCATTGGTGATGGGGGTCCGTGGGCTGGACAGGCGTCTGGCACCTCCTCCACGACATCCCGGTACACTGAGTTTTGATCATGTGCTTTTTCTCTGTATTGGGCAAAGCAACAAATCAATCAACCAATCAGTCAATCCATCAATGAATGTCGCTGCTGTTTCCTGCTGGATATTCCATGAGGCTGACAGGGACATGGAGATAGCCTTGCCAACAAGACTTTCTGCTCTGTTTGGTCTTGGTGGCTTTGTTGTTGCTCCTTTATTCCCCGAATAGCAACCACTGAATGTCAGAAGTGAAAGACAGGCATATTTATAAATAACTGGTTGTGACTGCTGCCTGCTTGTGCCACACTAACATGTAAATCACCCTGTACCTGAGCTCAGAATTGGCCTAGAGCCCTCACCCTGGGAGAGTAGGAAGAGATAAAATGAACATTCATTAAAAAGAAAGAGAAAAATGTCACCCTGTCACGGTCCATCACTCTTTCTCATGACACCCAGTTCTATATTGGTTTAGCATACCTGCCTCTGAGGAGGAAGAATAAACTTTGGGAAATGTTGTACAATGCAAACTTCATATTTTTGGTACTTCCATGAAAGGCTATAAAAAATTACAGAGACTTGGTGTGTGTCTCCTTTGCAGGCTGTGTTGGAAGAGAGGCATGTAATTTCTTCAGCATAACAATCAAATCGAGTGTCATCAAGACACTGACAAGATGCAAAGGAGAAAAAGTTTGTAGGGAAAAGAAATATCCACTCCCAGAAATGCTCAGCCAACACTTAGTAATGAATTACTCATATGAGACTTTTTGCAACTTCTTTGTGAATCAACCCTAAATGGATTGCAATTTTCTGCAGTGCATTAGCTAACTAAGAAAGATAATCTTAGCTTTGTATTTTGTAACTCCTCTGCTGTACCAGATTTACAATCTGTTGATTGTGACTGTTATTCTGGATTTTAAATTACTCAGGTAATTTTGCATTCCTAAAATATTGGTGGGCCACTGATGGTCATTGAGGTTTTAATCTTTACTTTCTACAAATATTTTTCAATATTTGTCCACAACTACATTATTGAATAATTTTACAGGGAAAATTTGGTAAAGTAATAAGGTAAAAATACACAGAAGCCATACCTTCACTAAAAATTCTGGCTATAGTCTTAGTTGCATACAGAAAAGTAGTCTAAAAGAAGATTCAAAATACAATACTTCAACTGTTTGGAAATGCCAGATTAGTGAAATATGAGAATTATGCATCTGATCTTTCATTGTGTCTTTCCTTCAGCCCTTTTTTGTTAATTTTCAAGTTTTGGTATGGTTTGGAAATTGTTACTGCTGTTGTTATTATTCATTTTTTTCCTACCACAAGCATTTATTACATTTGAAACAATTTATTACATTTATACATTTATTACAATTGAAAAATTCACCTGGTCACATTCTTTAATTTTGTTCATTTTTTACTTATGGCTACCAAAACCATGCAACCGTTTGAAAAAAAAATATTAATGAACAATTACTAGTCCTAGAGATACTGATATATTTAGATATAATTAAGAATAAAACTTTTAGCTGAAATTAATAAATTAATGCATGAAGAAAAATGCAACATTTCATACATGATACATCTCCACCAATGTGTAGACTCATTTTATTTAGAAATATTACTAAAGCATGATTAGGAAAAAGAAGAAAGGACTGTGTAGAAAAATAAAATTTAAACTAAAAATAAAGTTTAAAAATGTGTGGAACTTTTGGCAATTCAGCTGCCACAATTCCTGTAGGAAAGTTTACAAGGGCAAATACACAATATTTTCCACCAAATTATCCAACTATATGTGTATTTCCAAGTGCAAACTGGATTTGCAGAACATGTATTTTCTCATAGCAATAGCAGCTTCATGTATCAATCTGCGCATTGTACATGAAATTGCCTCTGCTTTTTGGTGTACTGTCCAAAAATATTTGTTTTAGATGTCAGTGGGAAAATTTTCCTTGGTATGTTTTGGAAGGGATCAAATTATATCTTAGTTAACTACATAATTTTTGCAACCATCTACATGCAAAAAAAATACAAGAGGATAACTTTATATGTCTGTGCTTCTAAAAAAAGGTTGACAGCTGCTGCCATCAAAAAAGAAAGCAAAAACCATAGGAATACAAGAGCAGCAAATGTGTTATGTTGGCATGACAACTGCCACTTCTGGTCTGGAGAGCTGAGACAGAAAAGGTGCAGACACAGAGGAAGAGCTGAGAGAGACAACTTTGTGCAGGGAAAAATGGAATTAAACCAATCTGCCTCAAATATTTCCAAGGAAAGGTCAGAGGAATTTCATGTAGTTGCTCTTTGATACTGAAAAATGCTAAGAAATATGGAAGTACAAAGGAAAAATCACTGTCCTGTGGTACTTATGGGGTGTTTGAAAGGAAAGGTAGCACCCCTTCTATTGTTAAGAAGGAAACCTGAATCCAAGTTTCCACCATTCTAGTTTACTTGAAAACAGAATTTCCATTTTATTTAAGCTTAATTAGTCATGGATGCAGTGATGACATCTTTATGTGACAAGTTGATTTTTAGGGTAAATACCCTTCTTGTGTTTCCACAGCTTGATTCTGTTATGTTTATTTATGGAATAAAAGGGACATCCAAGAAAAGAAGCCGCTTTGGTGTCTGGGGTCTATCAGTGGACTAATTTCACTTAAGCACATAAATGAGGAGTTAAAGGTTTGGACCCATAGTTCTCAAAGTCAAAAACCTGAACCAGACTAAACAATATCTTATTGATCACTTCTCATGCCATGAAAGAAACTTAAAAGTGAGGATAAATTCTGAGATATAAGGATTTTTTTCCCTTCAGCCACTGAACATATTAAAACTACTCCTCCTTGGTAAGCTTAGATGGTAAAGCAAGAGAAGCAGAGACAAAACTCAACGATTGGGTATGTGTGAGGCAGCCATATGAGGATAATATATGCCACAATCAAAGTTGTAGCTTCATGGCTCAGTGACAGTTATTCCTGAAAATGGGGAAAAGTAACAAAAAATTACAAATCAAAATTATCAAGAATTAGACAGCATACTTTAAATTACTCTGTAAGTGATTTGCATGGTTGCCTCACTGCTGAGCCAGATCATCTTACAAAGAGTAGCAAACCGAATGCACAATCTCTACCCCTTAATTTTCTCTCAGTCCCTAAAATAGTGTTAGGGAGATCTTTATTTTGCTTGTACAATTCATACATTTTACACGAAATTCCTTATACTGCTTCACTCTCTGCTTCAAACAAAACATTTCCCTGTGCTGAAGCTAGTCTGGCTTGATGAGGGAAGGGAAAGGCAAGGGTATTAATAATTTAGCAGAGGACCTCTGGAATCAGGAGGGAGCCAGGAAATCACTGAAATGTGGTTTAGGATCCAGAAGGCAATTGGAACTTGGATAATAATAAAAAAAAATCATAAGCAGCAAGGTCTATAAAAGGCTTTGCAGATACTTCCAAAGTGAAAAGAAGAAAATATAAAAACAGATTCACTACCTAACAGAACAGGAAACTAAGTAAGGAGTGATGCAAGCTCATGTTCTCAGTGAACTCCCTGATTCAATTTTTGCACAAAGACACTCAGAGGCAGCCAGATGCTTAATGCAATTATATTAACAGTGCACAGGTGCGCAGATCAGAGTAGAAGAAAAGAAGAGATAATTTCAGTGTAATACAGAATTTATGGCAGGGGATATTTTTGTGTTCAGGATCTAATGAAAATCATGGCGAGAGCTAGTTAAAACAAATTCTTAACTTAGCATTTAATTGCTGTTGTTATTGAAAGAGAAGGAGGTCCCAGGAGGCCAGAAAAATGTGGAAACTTTTATTAAAAAAAAAAATAGAGTGATAAAGTCTGACAATGAAGATGATTCAGGCTAATTTCATTAACAGGAAATAGACTTAAGTGTTTAAAAAATAATAATAATATATAAGCATGTAGGAGAGAGTAACAAAAAATTAAGAGTTTGTTTGAGAAGTAACTTCTCCAAGCAAATAAAAATTTTGGCATGATTACTGGTACAAACATAAACACAGGTGCAGTATTGTCTCAAATTCTGTAAGGCCTCTGATATCAACTCATAGAAATAGGAAATATGGGTTGGATAAGGAAAAATAGTTCAGGGAATATTTTCATAAAATGGGCGCATAATTTGCTGAAAAAACTCTGCTTAGATCTGACTGTAATGGTTTCTGCCAAGAAAAAAGTGCAAACAAAGCAGGTTACAGTCTCTTCATGCCCAAATTTGTGCCATTATTTCCATTAAGGATTCAGATGAATATGATCATAGGCTTATAAAATACACAGAACAGACCAAAAATTTTTCAGAAGACAGGAACAAATCAAAATAATCTCAGCAAGTAGGAGAAATAATCTAAAATTAAGGAGGGAAAAATCAGATAAAGTCAAATGTAAAGTCTGTAAGAAGAGCAAAAAGAGAAAAGCATAATTAAAAAAGAGTGAACTCAAGGCTCATTAGAAGTTTTGCAAGAAAAATATGGTGAATTGTATTTTCCTGAATAGGAAAATCAGCAGGAAATAGTTACAAAAACTTCTCACTCTGGGATATTTTACAGAGAGCACAGTTACCAGGCACAAAAAATAACTTTTTCCGTAAACTCAGGCAAGGCTTTGCCTAGAATAATGCCCAGTTTAGACCCATGGTTTTGGGGATCACTTGAAAAATGAAGTTCAAAGGAATGATATTTTAAAGATCTGGTTGAAGTCCAGAAAAAAGGAAGATCATGTGCTGTGTCTGTGTGTAACCCATTTTCCCCTGTGTTTACTCAGCAAAGTGAAGAACCAACTGGCTCAATTTACAGAAACATTTTAAATCAGAAAGTAAAAAATATATCTGTCTGTGAGCACAATTAAGTTATGGGAAAAGGGAGTTTAGGAGGGAGGCTCTGGACTAACCTTTACAAAATTATTAATAATAACAACAATAATAACAAATTACTAATGAAGATAGCATGTTGCTGTGACACACACATTGGAGCTGAGAGAAAATGGCCTGGATAGTGAATCTCCACCTCCAGGTTGGCCAAGCCCCTGCTCTGTTTCACTGTAGTTAACAGGAATATCCAAGTCTCAGATACGTGGGCAGAGGCTTCACACCAAAGAGCAGGGAGTAATAGTTCTCTGTGTCGTTGTGGTGGCACGGGGCACAGAATGTCACTTGCTCTTCAGTGTAGATATTTCCATTATTGAGACTGCCAAAACAGGCACAATAAATATTAGTTGGGGGTTCAGACTCACTGATTTCTTGGAACAGGTTAAAACTCTGATTCATGAAGCTTCTTATGCAGCTTGTGACTTGTGCATTTGAGTCATCTCTCAAACTGAGTGTTTTATTATAAGTACATGTGTAGAATGTAATTACCTCCATTAGGGTCTGGTACATCCCAAAATTCATGGTAGAACTCTCACCTTTTGTACACAAAATCAGGAGAGGCAGAACTTCAGAAAACACATTTCAGGAAATAATTATTGTCAGGGAGCTGGACTGGGTTGCCAGGAGTATCCCTATGCACATCTCCATCTGCGGCAGTGCGATCTGCAGTCAGCACCGCGGGCGGGCGAGGGAGGCGGCCCTGCGGGGAATTCCCGGGGGTCCCGGGTTTTCCCCGGGCAGGCGGGCTCCCCGGTGAGCTGCAGCTTCTTCCCTCCGGGCTCGGCGTCGGGGCAGGACAGACGAAGGAGACGCAGGCTGCTTCTTTAAGGCTTTAATAACTACAACANGGGCCACGCCTCGTGCAAGGGTTTTTATACAGGGATCTGGAGGCGTGGTTAGCACAGGAAGATAATTATACAATGCCACATCCATCCTTGCCTCTGCCTGTGTGCTGCACACCCTTTAATCCTACAGCCCACGTCAATCACTGCACCAAGGCCATTATCCTGCTCTAGTTTTCCCTGTTCTTGTTTTTATTGGGAACAGACCTCTACCTACCAATTCCACTTTCCCACACCCCTGTTCTAAGCACACATCTTTTCCTTCCTATTATTATTAGAACTAAAAGAACCTCTTGTGACTCTACAGTATCAACGCCCCCAATGATTTCTATGTATAACATAATGACAAATATTTTTAAAACTCCAGGAAAAAAACAGCATCATCTCACACATTCCAAGCTGAACAGTTTCACTTCTCCCAGGTACCAGGTTTCATTTTTCACTTCTTTAGTTCTTGCTTAACCATTTGCCCCTTTTGATTTGGTAGGGTTTGACATCTACTTTTGGGTAAAGACAAGAGCCATGGAGAATGTATTTATTCTGTTAGACAGGGGGCCTTAAAAATAACACGGGTTTATGATGCTGGATGTGGTGCCAGGAACCAAAGCACAAATCTGCTTAAAGAACCAAAAAGTTTTATTAATATTTTCAAACACAAAATGAAATTCCACTTTCAAGTTATATCCTGTGATGTCAATGATAATTACATTTGCTTTGCAAGGATAAACACCTCCTCTCATTGAACATGCCTTATTTTTAATCTTTCCTGCATGGAATAGATTAAGTATCCCTGTGTATTGCTTTGGGAGGTATCTGCCAGAAAATAAAAGAGTCGAGAACACATAAATCTCACTGATGACTATGTCATAAAACCCAACCCACTTCCAAAATGAGTAAAATTACTAGGTTTTAAAATAAATTACAATTAAAACAAAATAAAAAGAAAACTATGATTTATTGGTCATGGTGTAGAAGTACAAGAAAGGATAACAGTTCTCTGATTCACTCTGAATGCACATACCTTTTAAATAATCTTGACGAATGCAAAAAGCAACCACGCACTTTTCAGTCTGTTACAAACATAGAATAAACTAAAGATTTCTAAAAGGTTGTTACTAAAGAATGAAGTAACAAAATGTATGGCTCATAAGGACATTAACACAAACAATCCTTAAACTCAGCTCTTTTTGGAAATAGAAACACATCAGCATTCAGAAATTTCTGACATGGACACATCATATGAATGGAAGGATTGTCTGTACTTTTCCCTAGAGTGATGAATTCCTGATAATTAGAGGGACCAGGAGAATTAGACAGTGATTTGACAGGTCCATCTGAGGACATAAACAGCATGATGCAGTATTTTAATTGTGTCATTATCAAAATATGAATAAAGAAATGCGAAAACTTTATTCAGGTTAAAATCAGATGGCAATGTACAATAGGAGCTATTGTTATTAGTTTTCAGAGATTCATCACCCACAGCTCGTATAGATTCATTGAGTTCAGCAAACAGCTTTAATCAGAACAATTTTGATTTTAACACTGTTTATTAAATATGTGGAGAAGGTCCAAAAGAAAAACTAACAATCCCAGAATAAAAGCAGTTACATCAGAGTTCTATAAATTCTCAGCATGAATGCTCTGTAGGTAGAAAGTATATTTATGACTCGGAGTGGAATGACATGCTTTTATTTGTTCCAGCAATCTTGTGTGGGAAGTAGGTATCTCAAAAATGCATCCTTTTAATTATATTATGCAGTGGATACATGTAAATGGGGGTGTGTGGTTTCTTGTAGGATTTTTTTTATGATGAATTATTACATAATATGTTCTGATGATATAATGTAATTTTAAAAAAGCCCTTGAAGAGCTTTTTTTGTGATGAATAATTTCCTATATTACTTTTTTATTTAAGATTAGAAAAGTTAGGTAAAACTTAATATTTAGGTGATAATATTATAGGAACACTATATATCCAAATTAGAATTCAGCTTGGTCATTGCAAATTAAAATTGGGTTTAAATGCAGAGTTTCAGTAAATAAAAAGTTGCATTGGTTTTAAGTATCAGAAGGTTCTGGAGACAAAATACAATGCTGTTCTTTTTGCTTTTATAATTAGCTTCATAAATTTGTATGGTTTTTATAGCCCAGTCTAAAAATTCATTCACTTGGATCAACATTCTTCAACACTGGTGGCCTAATCAAAGAACTGAAAATATATTTTAATGTATGGCAACCAAACATAGGAGCATCAGCTAAAGCAGTTCACTATCTGAATTCCATAATTGGTTGAAAAAAAATCTCTGCATAACTTTTTCTCAGAGCTTAATTTAGCTGTGTTTCAATATCAGAAGTCTTTATTCCCTAGAAATGATACACAAACACACACACACACATAGAGAAAGAGAAAATTTTGCACTGCATCCTCCATTGCATAAGTGGGATAAGAAGGATTCTTCCAATACCTATTGCATGACAGTGAATTCTCATTTAGTTCTTCCCCAGAGCCAGAAGTCGATTGAAGTCTTTGTATTTATGCCAGTTTATATTGGTTTAGATTCAGAGTTTTGATGTAGAGACTTCTGACTGTAAGAAATCATAGTGATCCTGAATTTATTAGCATATGCTGAGTTCTTACACATGTTTTGAAGATATCAAGGTACTTTTAGACATCCAAAAGTTGAAGAGGAAAGAGACAATCAAAACATGAACTGAACTGTAGTCTGTCCAATAAAAGTTTTAATTTAAGAGTGATTCATCTTGTTTCTGGAAAAGAAAGAAGAGGCTACCGGAGAAATTCAACAGAATTTAAGAAAACTGCCTTACCATTAAGTAATTCAATGCCAGCTTCTTGTCCGAAAGAAGTGCGAAAGGGAAAGGTCTGGTTTTTCCTTTAAAGAAATATTGTATGGTTTGTTTCCATCATTGTTCTAATTCAGTCAGTCTTTATTAGAGAGCATCCTCACTAATATCCGAGGGAAATCATATAATGACTCCTTTGTATGCCTTCCCTTAAATGTTAAAAGTAATTATAATGTCCTTTCCCAAAGGTCTCTGACTGTTTAGCAAGGATCTCAAGAAGTCATAGTCTTACATAGAGAACAAGGCTTTGTGAGCAGCATATCTATTATCTGTCAGGAAAAAGGTATAAGTTGCCCTTTTGCCTTGGCTTGCTGGCAACCATTGCACAGTACAATCTCTGAGGGAGTTACTTCAGTGATACCACTTCACTTTGTGTTCAAAAAAGAGAAAGATAAAGAAAGAGAAGGGGTAAACTCCATCCAATCTGTAACATTCAGGCAGAGGAAGCATTTAAACTCAGCCTAAGTGTAACAGCAACATCTTCATTCAAATCAAAAGGTTCAAATCTAATGCACAACATAGCTTCTTGCCACAAGGAACAAGACATCAAACTGGGATGC
>WEZZ01023070.1:2239-20286 GCA_013400585.1 Chloropsis cyanopogon | reverse complement strand
GATGCGGAGACTTGAATTAACACCAAAATTGGCACTTCCTCCTGACAACTAAGCATAACTGGTTAAAATGTCCTGAGTTTTCACACCTATGAAAACAGGTTAAGGAGAGGCAAAATGTGTCAGTCCTATAAAAATAGAGTCAGGTGTTTCTCAGAACAGAATCTCTTGTTTTTCATTGTCAGACTGCTTATCAGGCACACAAGGAAATCAACAGGAAGAGAGAAGAGAGACAAGCCAAATTAAAACAAAGGTAAAAGACCAGTCTTCTGTGGCAGGATTTCTAGCAGATTTAGAGTTGTGGTACCCCCAAGCCAGTGGAGAAAATGGATTTCCACCCAAGACACGAGAAACATTTCTATCTTACTGAAAATCTGACCACTAAATAATAATGTTTTAGTCTTTTTTTTTTTTTTTTTAATGGAAGATGTTAATACTCAAACTGTGACCAACATGCTGCATGTTTGTCAGGTTTAGTGGAATCATTGATTCTGAAATTCAGTTTTCTTCTGTCTCTGTTGTATCTGGCCAGTTTGAAATGAAAACTGGGCCCCTTGTTGGGCTCAGAAGTATGCAATTCCTGGGAAAGATCTTTGTGTTTGTCTTTTCTCGTTCTAAAAAGTGTTGTGCAAGGCAAGGTGGTGTTAGCAATGGTTTTTGTTTCCCAAAGGATATGATCTAAGGAAGGTTTGCAGTAACTCTTTAAACTGTTTATAAATTGGTTGAAGGAACTAGATCTTTTAAATTTTATATTTGCAGACTTCTTAATAATGAAGATGTGGGGCTGACAGACTGAGGACTTAGAGAAATTCAGAAGCAGGCCCAGAGGTTTTTTCCCAAAGAAAACTTTTCCTCTGAAGAGAATAGCCTTGAAGCTATTTTGAGTTCTCAGACGAGGCAGACAGAAACTCTGTAAGCAGTTCTCATTCTCAAAACAACAGGTGCTGTTGTTCACTGCAAGTTTACCATTTCTTTCTGTGTGTTTTCAAAATATACTCTCTCTGTCTGAAACCAATGGTTGTAGAGAGGCGTCATGTCATTTAACCAATCAAGAAATGGTTAGCGGAACCCTAGAGGGCCGCCATTTTAATAAACTCTCTTCTTTAACCTTCTAAACATTGAACAATATTAGAGTCTTGTGTATTCATTCTATGCTTAGCAGTGACAATGAAGATATTTTTTATATGTGAGACCAAAGTGTACAGTGATCAGCTGTCCTGATCTATTTTATTTGAATGACTGAACTTCCTGGGCAAGTAACAATTTGCTCTCTTAAATGCTTTGAACTGGAGGTGCACCATCATCTAACAAAGGAATTAACTGCAGGAATTATAGCATCTTCTGGTGGGCAAAACATTCAGCCTCTAGAAGCCATTTTGATGGTGATTAACTGCCTGCTGATGCCAGTTAAAGGTTACAAGGCAAATTCTTTTAGTGGCTATAAAGCAGTATTCACATTGCTTGACTTTACCAATCTGAGTTAGGTACCTGAATAAGGAGTTTCATCACCATGAGATCCCCTTGATCAAGGTGAGTGCAAGTAATTTAGAAGCCCCTGGAGGGTAATTCAGAGGGCATGAAGTTGAGGCATTCCACTCTTAGGTGGAATTAAGCAGAGTGGATATGCCAGCCTTGTGACTTGCCGGGGAGCACANNNGACTTGCAGGTGAGCAGCCTGAAGAACTGCAACTCCTGCTTTCCTACAGTGAGCAGAGCCAGATTTGTGGAGCCCTCTGTCCTTTATTACAGACTATTTGTGCCAGACCTTATTCAATGCCTGAGAGAAGATAAAGAAATAAGATGGAAAATTACAAGTTCAGTAAAGAACCAAAAAAATTAGCTTAATTAGAAAAAAAACATGGGGAAAAAAAAGGCAACCTTAAAAAGTGCTTTAGGGGGATCCAGTCATAACTCAGCATTATCCTCAAAGTGTAAGCTTTTAATATTGCATGAATTATAAATTATGGAATGTAGCAGTCAAACGATTTCCAGACAATTCCCTGCTGGTATATAATCTGCTATCACTCATTTTCACCTTGTGCTTGTATCATCTTCTGCAGCATGGAATTGGCTTCAGCCCGTGACAGTGCCTTCAGTGCTGTTTTTTACCTCAAGATTCAGCATTGTTGTAATCAAAATGTAACAGAAAAAATTGTGGTGTAAGTAAGTGAGAAATATTTTAGCTGTAGTTGATATCAATACAGCTTTAACATTTCCCCCATTTTACAACAAATTATATAACAGTATATTAAGCACTGGCAAAGAAGTCTAAACTTTGATGGTGATCAGCAAATTTACATCACTTGCAAAATAACTTGACTAACAGAGTGAAAGATTGACATGTCCTAACTTCCCAATTTTCTGGTTCAGATCACAGCTGGTGTTGACTGAAATGGGTTCTTTAGCATCATGTCAGTTTATATCTTTGAAGGATCTCCTTATTCTTCTTTTGGGTCTTCTGTTTCTTTTACTCCAACAGAGCTTTCACCATAATTTTTCATCCTTACAAGAACAGTCTAGCAAACCTTTGTTTGCTCACCTAATGTAAATTCAATTGCTCTTTTGATCTGTCCTACTAGCCTATGCCAGAAATGTACAGTGATGACTTTAGGTCTGAAATTTCCTGTCTGCTTTGGGCAACAAATACACCAAAAATGCTGAANCTGCTATCACTCATTTTCACCTTGTGCTTGTATCATCTTCTGCAGCATGGAATTGGCTTCAGCCCGTGACAGTGCCTTCAGTGCTGTTTTTTACCTCAAGATTCAGCATTGTTGTAATCAAAATGTAACAGAAAAAATTGTGGTGTAAGTAAGTGAGAAATATTTTAGCTGTAGTTGATATCAATACAGCTTTAACATTTCCCCCATTTTACAACAAATTATATAACAGTATATTAAGCACTGGCAAAGAAGTCTAAACTTTGATGGTGATCAGCAAATTTACATCACTTGCAAAATAACTTGACTAACAGAGTGAGAGATTGACATGTCCTAACTTCCCAATTTTCTGGTTCAGATCACAGCTGGTGTTGACTGAAATGGGTTCTTTAGCATCATGTCAGTTTATATCTTTGAAGGATCTCCTTATTCTTCTTTTGGGTCTTCTGTTTCTTTTACTCCAACAGAGTTTTCACCATAATTTTTCATCCTTACAAGAACAGTCTAACAAACCTTTGTTTGCTCACCTAATGTAAATTCAATTGCTCTTTTGATCTGTCCTACTAGCCTATGCCAGAAATGTACAGTGATGACTTTAGGTCTGAAATTTCCTGTCTGCTTTGGGCAACAAATACACCAAAAATGCTGAAGCCACCTAGATCAAACAATCCAAACAATCTTTTAATAACCACCTACTCACTTAGAGACAATTGAGTTCCATTTTCTTCTTTTCCTCTCTCCAGCTACTTCAAAGGACTACAAAGTGGTAGTGTGGGCTATTATTTTCTGGGTTTGCCTTCCTTTAACGCATTCTATTTTTATTGAACCTTCTGAAAACTAGGTATTGTCTAGTCAGGGCACTAGCTTGTTTCATGGAAAACCATATGGTCTGATGACTAAGGGGAATTCATTAGAGGGACACAGGCAACTCAAAAATTCCAATCTTATGACTCCAAACTTCAACTATTTTATGATTATTCTTGTACCGGTTTAGGAAATGTGCTGCTGAAAGCTGGGAGAAAATATGTGAATTCAGCTTCTGTTTACTCTCAGCCCCCCTCAATTCCTCAGCCAGTTCTTTGCCCTCCTCCTTTGGAGCAACCTTGGGCAGGTACCATCAGTAAGCGCACAATGGTTTGACCTGCAGCTGGAACCTCCCTTGTGTTGTACAGCTGCTCCTATACCTATAACTGCTGTCATACAACTTTCTTCTTGCTGATTGCTTCACAGAACCGCTCATAGACAAAAGACATTTGAGGGAAAAGTCTTCTAAATGCATAAGTTCTCTCAGCTGGATTACCGTGTGTGTTTTAGGCACCAAACCTTTCAGCATTTTTACTGGGGTAAGAGGTCCTGGAAGGTCCCTCATTGTTGCAACTGCGCCTAAAATGTTTTCAAGAGACAAGCACCATTGTGCTAAAGACAAAAATTTACATCTACAGCTATATCTATATTTCGAAACAGGTGTTATTTGTTCACTTTATTAGATCTCATTGTATTCTTTTACAAATTCCCAAAGAGAAAATATATTTGTCTGGGGAGAGATAGAAGTCTCTTAAACAATGCAAACATGTAATCAAACAAAATTGACTCGTTGACTGACAGAGTAATGATATTCTGGAGATTTTGTTCGATCAATAATGTTCTAGTTCTTGTAACACAACTTAGGTGATGAGAAAAGGACAGGTTTTGTTCTTGTAGGCTTTTAGCCTTTATCTGTCACCGGATAACATGATGAAATACATACATTTTGCTCTATTTAAGACAAGGTTACCTCCTTATTCATTTGATCACCTATAGGATTTCACACTTTTGTGTCACTAAGATGAGGCCAGTCTGGTACACTGGTGTTGTCTGGCCCAAAACTGTTTTGTTTTTTTGAAATGTGGTAGTAGCACACTGCAAGTTACTGTGTCCAGATATGACAACAGCACCAGACTACTGGATGGTGGAATTTGAAAAAAAAAATCACGATGCCAAAGGCATTCTGCAGCCTGTAGAGAGCAAGTTGACGTTCACTGTCAGTTATCTGCTTCTGGCATCCACACCCTGCACAGCTAATTGTTTAGCTTATAGGTTTATAAAGAGTGAAACAGACCATTAACTTGGCATAACACAGCCTGCCACGGGGTGTATTGATTGGGAGTATCCCTACAGGTGTTTGTGCTACACAACAGTCATATTTCTTCCTTCAGTTTAGCATTCTGACAGACATCAGTGAGCTTTACAATTGCTCACCTGTCCACAGCTCCCTGTTAATGCCCCATAAGGACCAGCATCCTGTTGTGCAGAGCTGCTTTGGTTTGAGACACTGTCTGTTTTACAGGCACTGCCCACAGTTGCCTTCCAGCACCTGTTATGCTGCAATTTCTTCAGAAAGAGTAGAAACCACAATGCTTGATTTCTGGAGCTACAGCTGGGACTCTGCCTGATAAGATTTAATGTATAACACTAACGAATGCTTCCTGAAGCTTTCTGAGCATCCCAGATCCTTTAGACAGCTCTATTTTGTTAATCCAGACCTTGTATGGTGTTTATATCTTTTAATGTGGATGAAAAAATTTAAAATCAGTTGTCCATTGCAATAATTAAGTAATTGTTAGGGTGTCTCAAATTGCTTTTGAGTTTTGTTCAGCTATCAGAGGAATACTTGCTTACCTGCTTTTATGCCTGTTTTGGTCAGCCCACACAGAGGCATTCAGAAAAAACCAGAAGCATTTTGTTGGATTAGTTGCACAGTTACTTCTAAAAAACAAAGCTAGGAGTCATTCCTTGTTTGTGCAGCACCATTACATGTGAAAGAAACATGCTTAGTTAAAGAGCAGGTCAAAGAAAAGGGCATTTCTAATTTCATATCCTTCTTTTGGGAAAGTTCTGTTGGTGAGTGGAAAGATGGAGCATAAAGGTCTCCTGCATCAAAAAGTAGTATTGTTTGAACCAGTCCAGAGAGTTTTGAACTTGTACATGACAATTTTTTTGTTCTACTGAACTGCAGTGAAATTAAAATTGTAATGACTTTGAAATTCCTTGGAAGAGTGAGTAAATATAAAATGTAAGATTCAGAGTAATTATAATTGTGTGTAATTAAATAAAAAATGTGTAAAGAATAATGAAGCAGAGAATAAATATAACTGTTTCTTTCTCCTTTTCCCCTTGCATTTGTTTGTTTTGTTTGGTTTTTTTTCTTAACCTGTCCTTTGTTCAGGAAAAAGAGAAAGAAAGGAAGAGTGAACAGCATGTGATAAACTGGACTATCTGATCTGCACTGTCATCGCTGGCAACCACTTCACATGAAGGAAATGATCCAAAAGATGTCAAATCATCTAAAATTTTTCACAAGTCTCAGTGATCTTGAGATAAGGACCCAAGGTTATGCAAAGGGCCTCCCCTGTTATTACAGGATTTTATGCAGTAGGTAGAAATCCCTTTGAAATGACAATCAATCCTATCATTTAATTCTGGGGAAAAACTTGAGACCTGAAATGAGGATGGTATGTGCAACAAAAAAAGATCAGTTATGTGTGCTCTTTGGATGCTCCTATAGCCAACACTTTTTTCTGGAGTAGATTTCAAGTAGCATCTTTAACCACCACCTTTTTGCCTTGTCTTTCTATCATTTCTGTCTAGCTAGTTCCAGTTGTTACCAATGCCAAGGGAGCACAATTGTTAAACAGCAGGGAGATAATAACAGGCTTTCCAGGCAGTCCTCAGGTGGTCTGCTGTGACTGCTTCCAAACATCTGGGTGAACAATTAAACTGGAAGCTGCCTAAAAGTGAGCAAGAGTATGTCCTTGTCTGGCTCTTGTTTTACTTCAACACTGAGAAAATCAAGCAATTGGAGGTGACAGGGAGCAGCAAGTGGGGAGGGGGAGTCAGAGGTGACCTCCCACAGGCTGGGCTCTCCCTGAGGGACACATCCATACACCAAAGGGGGATCCAGGACCAGGGAACACCCAGGAGATCACAGAATTCACAGAATCACAGAATCACAGAATCACTAGGTTGGAAGAGACCTTCAAGATCATTGAGTCCAAGCCATGCATTAACACCTCAGCTACACCATGGCATCAAGTGCATATCTGATCTTTTTTTAAACACATCCAGGGATGGTGACTCCACCACCTCCCCAGGCAAGCCATTCCAGAACTTTATCACCCTTTCTGTAAAAAACTATTTCCTAATATCCAACCTATATTTCCCTTGACCAGCTTGAGACTGTGTCCTCTGGTTCTGTCCTCTGAGATGGGGATAAAACCCATCACTTCACTTCATGGCAGACCTCTGGGAGGCTGAGATAGCCCCTGAAGCCAAGGTCTGCAGTTTTGGCTTTTTGGTACCCTCAGGGTCCTGATGGAGGGCTCTGAAAGCCTCTCCACAGGACATATGCCCCACACTAAATTGCAATGGAGAGAGTAAAGTGGGTGTTAATATGACTTACAGGACCTTGGCACACATCCTTACAAGGAATCCCTACTTTATCGTGGAATTAGGGAGCTTTGGTGTCCATAGCAACTTCAGGGGAAACTGATTTATTTACCATCAAAATAGCACTTAGTCATGGTGCCCTGCCCCCCACCCCCCAAAACCATGCCAATACTGATAAGAAAAAAATCAGGTGTATATAGACATGCAAAAGTCTGGGATGTTGAAGGATGTCAAGGCACATGGAGAGAAAGAAGCACTGTGGGCAGAGGGATCCAGGGCAGCAGGACAGGAAAAAACAAAACCCAGATGGGAGCCTGTGCTGAGAGAGATAAAAGAGAATTGATGAGAATAGGACAGGGTCACCTGGAGCATCAATGGCCAGTGAGGAGCTCTGAGTGATTTGTGTTTTGTATCAAGGACATTCCTTGCCTGAATATTCCTTGATAGAGCCACACAGGGCCAGCATCACCATCAGGTGTGCTCTGCCTCAGGAAGGACAGCACTGCTCCTTCCAGGCCGTGGGAGCTTTGCCATCCTGTGTGGCAGCAGGCTGGATGCAGCTCTCCAAGGGGTTGGCTGCTCCCAGGGTCTGACAGAAATGCTGATAAAATCATGCAGCTGTGATGGGTTTTCTTATGTGAATGCTGTGTGCAGGACCAAGAGGACACCACTTGTCCTCAGGCTGTGGTGTTTTGCATCCTTGCTGACCCGTACTAGGATGTTTGGCCATGTCCAAAAAACCAGATGTGACCTATATCCTAAGAGATGAAGGAATCTAATGTAGATTATGGATTTCACAGGTAGGAATAACAATGCTGCTTTGCAGAGTTATTATGAAAAATATCTTTAAACCAAAACCAAGAAACCAAACAAAAAACTCCAAACAAACAGACAAAAAATTACCAACCAAACCAAAGAATAAACAAAAAAAAAAAAAAAACAAAAAAAAACCCCCCAAAAAAAAAAAAAAAAAAAAAAAAAAAAAAAAAAAAAAAAAAAAAAAAAAAAAAAAAAAAAAACCAAAAAAAAAAAAAAAAAAAAAAACAAAAAAAAAAAACAACAACAAACCAAAAAAACCAAAGCAAAATGAGTACAGAGAATGAGCAGAAACGTGCACAGGACACGTGAGGCAATGACAGACACACACCTAATTATGACTTCACTTAATCTCCAGGGGTAGCAAATCCCAGGAACCTCTCTATATGTCTGATAGATGGGAATTAACATCCCGGCAGGACAAGCTGTCATTTTCCTTTGGATAAAAGGAAGCAGGTTCAGGAGGGAGGAGTAGCTCTGTGAGTCATTCTCTGAAAGACACGAGATGAAAGCTGTGGTTAAAATGTGCCTTCCTAGACCAGGTATGGAAAAAGAAGGATAGCAGTCAAATCATTATGGAAAAGGAGGATTTTATGGATGTCTAAGTTTGGATTATGAAATGCATTTAAAAGAGCATAACATTTAAGAGGATCTTTTTAGATTCTTTTTGGTAAAATGAGCTTCAACCTAATAGAACCGGCTGACATTTTCACATTAAATGTATATGTGTGCATATACTTGTACATATATTTTCACACATAATCTGAAATGGCAAAGGTTGCCCAGGGACATTAATAGGGACAGGCATTAATTTATTGGAGTGAAGACAGGTTTGTGAAGGGGCCACTTCAATTTTAAAAAGTTATTTCTTTTGGAAAAAAACAAATTAACCTGAAATTGTTTTGTTGTTTTAATTTTTTTTTTTCTACATGGAAATGACTATGACTTACAGTTTTCTTTCCTTTGAATCTGTTCTAAAATAGACAATAACTTTAAAGGACACTGAGATCCAGAACAGCACACTTTCCCTGTCCTCAAATTATATTTTTCAACCTGTCTATCAACAAAAAAATTAAACTGTTTTAAATTTCCCCACCTCAAGGAAATCATTCAGGACTGACAGCAACCAAACACATTAACCACTGTTAGAACTTAAATCTAGGTGGAATTTAATGACATTTTCACCATACCTCCCTAACCATTGTTGGATATTACATGCATTTTAAAGGCAGAAAATTCAATACAATTGATATCAATCATTCCAGTGCCATAGTAAACAGAAAGCAAAAAAGAATGTCACAAATACTTCTAAGAAGCGAAGTATTGAAACAGAAATATTTTTTAAATTAATCGTCAATTTACAGGATCTTGATTTAGGCAAATGATTGTCCTCTTTTAAGGGTTTACCAGGATTATTCCCTTAGAGGTATTAATCTCTCCTGTATTTAAAGACCATTAATTCCTTAGCTGTTGAAGGTATGATTCCTCACAAAATTTCCTGATTAACTCCTGCACACATTATTACTTTCAATTTTTCATTCTTGAAGCTAATTAACTTGCATGTTTGTAAAGGCCCTTGGAAGAACTAGCTATATGAAAGAATTGGGGTTTTTTGTCAATCAATCGGATGAGACAAAATGATTAGTTAATGAATGCTTTGCTTCAGGTTTTTATTTTGATTCCCTCATGGTGAATAGCAGTATTGAATAACTGAGTGTAAAATTGAAATCACAACTTGGTCTTCAAGCAGCAACAACTTATTATTTTAAGTAAGACCTCCTAGGACTATGCATAGAAGAAAAAAATGAAAGGAAAAAAGTTGGGTCAATCCAGAACAGTTTCTTCCAAAACAGTTTCTTCTACTGAATTAGTGTTTTAATGGGTTTTGGGGTTTTTTTACATGAAAATGGTTGTTTCAAGAAGAAAAGTCAATCTTTCATGCATTGGCTAAACATGTCCAANAAAAAAAAAAAAAAAAAGAAAAAGTAATAGTATTGAAAATAATTAATTAATAATCAATTAATATTTGAAATAAAATTACAAGGCAATACTTTGAGAGTTATTAACAAAAGAAAGAAGCTCTTCCTTTTTCTGTCACATTTTACTAAAATTCAGAGGACTTCATTTATTTTATTTATACATATATATATTTATTTCCAATTCCTGTGAATGTTTTGTTGGTAAGTTCAGCTCTTAAAATTCATTTTAATTTTTATTTTCACTATCAGAATAATTTTTTTTCTTAAAATTTACCCTCATTTGATTTAAAAATGAAACCAAGGTTTTGCACAAAACAACCAGCTTTTGTTGTAAAACTTGTTTTTTTCTATCCTAGATACAGAGAAAAGGTTAAATACACAAATTATAAAATGTCCACAAGCAGAATAAAAAGAGAAAAAACAACAACTGCATTGTCTTTTCAATCTTCTATCTAGAAATCACTTCTTGCAACTCTGGATATTTGAGTTAGGGTTCAAGCATTTGACCCTGAGTGGCAGCAGAGTGGAGAGCAGCAATCAGCAGCAGCAGATGTACCCTGCTGCTCTGCAAGGACAAATCTCATCTTCCTCCAAAAGCTCAGGGAAAAGATTTCTGCTGAGACGAACTCTTCCCAAGTTTTATTTACAGTACCATACCTAACCATCTCTCTGACAGCACTTTCACTTTTCATCTGAATCTCTAGGTCAGACCTGCTGACAGAGAAGAGATCCTCAGCAGTTTCCTTTTGTTTCAGATGCAGATCAGCAGGTCTGAGAGCCTGCTGCTTGCCATGGGAGCAGTTCGAAGTGCATGCAGCACCAGTCAGAAACCCTGTCAATGTTCCAGGCTGATGTACAGGGCAAAGCCCTCAGCTGCACCTCGGCCTTATCTGCATGCAGGAAAAGGCCAAAGCAGCACACAGAGCCTTCCAAACCCCATCATTTATTCAGAGCTGTACCTCTGCAGCACTGGCAGCATGGGAGGTCAGCTCCCAGAAGTGCCTGGCCAGGCCTCTGCAGGGGTTGTGCTGTGGGGCACAGCCTGAGTTCAGGATGCTGACACATTTCAAAAGCACTGTGGTGAACTCATGGACACAGCAGCAATGTCAGACAGGCCTGAGGAGCCGGACAAAGAGGAAAAAACAGACATGGAAACTCTAGCTACCAGGGCAACCCAGAAGTGGCAGAAAATCACTTCTCCACCTTAGTTCTTGGTGGTATTTAAAAGATGTGTCTCAGAACCACATTGATTCTGATGAGTTATGAAGACTTTTTTCTTTCCCCAGAGGACAGAACTTTACTACATATGAAGCTACTGAAGAGAATACAAGTCTAGAACAGCAGCAGAGCGGCCTGGGGTTTTTGTCGCCAGTAGCAGTTTCTCTGATTTGTGCAGTCTTCATAAAATGTGCTACTATTAAAAAAATTATCAATCATATTTAAAAACCCAAACACAAACAAACTGAAAAAGATAAGCAGCATTGGGTGATCTCATGTTTCGATCATGCATCCGTATTTGACTTCCACAAGAAGTGGAAGAAGCCTCTCAAGAGATCAATTCACTTTACATCATATACAGTGAATTGAGTTCTCTTTGAAATAGGTCAGTGGCATAAATGTTGAATGTTTAACTTCTGTCCCTATTAATAGCAGTTACTTATAGTGCAAACTTGATTCATTAACAGACTAATATTTCTTGTGCAAGAATCATCTGCCTTTCTTCCAAGAACTGATTACATGGATATGTGCAAGACTTTCTTAGAAAACCCTTAGTAAATGGTTTAAAGGAATCTCCTGCTCTTTTCAGGAAACAAAAGGTACATGAGCTGTAATTTCTTCATCCTGAATTGTTCAGTCAGTTTGAAATGCAGTTTAAAATATTAAAGGCAAACCTTTCTGGTAATTATAATCAGGTACTTTTTGCTTAGTCTCTAATTTAATCAGGTTTTAAATAGACGGTACCTCCTGCATAAATATTACACTTATTTTTTTAGTGTCATTTTAGCTTTGTTAGCACAGCCTCACCAGATAAAGAAGAAATCATTAGCTTCATAACCATCTTAAGGGAAGGCCATTTCTCACAGGAATTCGTCATCAGAGGCCTCCAGCTTTGACCAATGCAATCACCACCCAGTAAAAAGGAGTTCCACAGGCACTTGTGGGTGTGAATATTTGACAAGGCAGAGCTGCCCTGGGAAGTGAGGGTCACTCATGTCACAGCAGCAGGGCGGGTCCCTTGGGACAATGAACACTCTGCTGGGACATTGAGGGAGCACAAACCCCTCCTTGGCAGTGGTCAGGGAAACCTGAGGAGCTGGAGCTGGATTTTCAGAGGGAAGGAGCTGCTTTCTCCTTTCAGCTGTGGAGACTTGCCCAGCTTCCATGGCAGCTGCCCAGCAGCTCTGCAGAGCAATTACAGAGACAAAGGATGGATGCACAAGTGCAGGCTCTGAGAAATGTCATTTGAAGTGAAACCTTGGTAATAAGAGCCATAAAGTTTGTACTCCATGGCTAATTTTATTACTTTGCTAGTGAGACTCATTGAAAAAACATCATTCAGAAGTGACTTTTATGAGAAATTTTATGTGAAAATGGAGATTAATTTTGAAGCTAATATTGTGATGCTAACTTTGTGATGTTGGCGTGAAAATAAGAATTCCAGCTTTTCTATGTTGACTTACACTGATGCAGTCTTTCTGGAAGTATGACACTTAAGGAAGAATTGAAGTTGTCTGAGGCTTGTTGGTATTACTTCAATTGCATTCGGATTAATTTAATATTCTTGAGGTGACATGGAGTGAGAGAAAAAGGGTTGAGCTTGCAGCACCCAATCAGGTTTTAAAGGGGTTTTTTAAGCCTTTTGCCAAAATCTGTTGGACTAGAAACCCATTTCACATTTTCAAAGAAATGTTTATTCTTCCATGGGCCTTTGAATTGGGTACTGTGGCTTTATGGAAAACATTAAATGGATAGGAATTGTTTTAAAATCTGATTCTACAACAGTGGTATTGTCATGAGATGAGGAAATAGTTTAGCTGTGTTTTATAAGTCTTTGCAACATGACCAGTAGCACATATATTAATTTAGTCCATCTGAAGAAGAACAGAGAAAGAGACATGAGTGAAATACAGTGACAGAAACAGCAACACACAGATCCATCAGGGATTTTTGACCTACTGGGCATACTGATAATTACCAGAGATTTAGTCATCTCTTGCCAGTGAAAAATTCACTTACTGACCTCACAGTGATACTGTGAAAAATATTCCATGCTTTCTTGTTTCAGAGAAGTTTCTGGAGCTCCATATGAAACATTTGAATCTGTATCTAAATAATTTACTGAGGAAAATGTTTTATCAGAAGGCAAAGAAATAGGAGAGGTCCCCTTCTCTGGCCCAGTCTCATGGATACTGCAGGGACAGAGAGAGCTATGTGATTTCTACATTGCCCCATGGGAAAAGAACTAGCTCAGGAATCTTCCATCAAGTGTGACAAGATTGTGAACTGCACAGATATCATGCAGTTTAATCTTTATTAATTT
Source organism: Chloropsis cyanopogon (assembly GCA_013400585.1). Lineage (NCBI taxonomy): Eukaryota > Metazoa > Chordata > Aves > Passeriformes > Irenidae > Chloropsis > Chloropsis cyanopogon. The sequence continues at coordinate 6,868 of WEZZ01023070.1, read as the reverse complement.
CCCTCCTCAAACTTTCAGTGAAGGGGAAAATCAAACAAGAACCTCTTACAGCAGGAAGAAAACAACACCAAGAACCTCAGGGTCTGATCTAGCTTTGACTTTATGTAATGGCAGTATCTCACTACATGGAGGAAGAAGTTTATGTTTTCTACTTTGGTTTTCAAATCCCCAGCCCTGTGAGCCCTTACACTGGCTATATTTCAATTTGGGTAGAAAAGGCTACTATGGTAACCCTCTTTGTGTTGCTAGGGAAACCATTTAATAACAATTAGTTCCTTTAAAAGTAATTCATCTCCCATAGAGCGTTAGGGATTACACCCAACTCTTCCGAAAGCTGTGAAGGAAGGAGTCACACTACCAATAATAACAAATAATAAAACAACCTTTTTTCCTTTTGTTTGTTTGGGTTTTTTTAAACAAGGAAGCACAATTGCTCCTCTTGCCACATATATTTATGCAATTTGCATCCCATGTACAGTCTCCACAATATTTTTGTGCATGGAAAAGATACACTCCACATTATAAAATGTTAACAGGGCTGCACCAATTCAGATCTCTCAAATTAGCGTGTCTTCATGTCCTCATGGCATTCTGCTCTCCCACCCTTTGGTATGGGGAGTCTTCAGGCCCATGACTTAACTGGGCACTTGAAGCAACTTTCAAAGTCAGAAATATTTTAATTTGGATCTCTAAGCTGCAGAGCTGAGATGTGAACTTTGCTACATGGGAAATGTCTCTCTGTGTATACTCAGTTAAATGACAGTTCAACAGTTGTGAGATTTGAGTCTGAATCCATACTTGCTCCCTAATTTATCCACCAGGAATATAGCATTCATAGAGAATATTCTCTAATCACCTCACTGCTCATCAGGGGTTGGAAGTGAAGGGTGAGAAAACCTCCCACTCATGATATTTTACTGTTGGTCACCTCAGTTTAGTGGCTAATATTCAACAATGCACTTATAACCCTGAACTTTCTCCTTAGTGTTCTGGAGCATCTATATTTACCTTTAAAAAACTTCTCTGAGCTGCCACGGAGAACCTCTCCTGATAAGCAGAGTGATTCACCACAAAGATGAAAAGTGGTTTGGCACTGCCCTTCCCGTAGTGTCCAGAAGATTCTATGTGCAAGGTAGTTAAAACATTCCTTGTTTTCAGGAGTGAAGCTCAATCCCCACTCTGGAGCTTTGGTACCTGCAGGTACTCACAGATTTCACAGTGGCCTGATATTTCGTTTCAGCTAATACTATATCCTATGAAGAATTTCAGATTAAAGTTTCATCTGCTCTATAATTTGAAGTTCTGTTTGTCTGGTGTGACCTGAAATGATACTCTGGGCTGCATGAGAGTGCTCAGAAGCAACATTTCTCCCTCCTGTCCCCTACTCATCCACACTCAGACCTCAGCCAAGGAGATGAAAGTCTGTTTATCTGTTGCTCCTTCGTGCAGCCACCTGAGGAGGGAGATGATGAGAAACGGGAAACTCTCTGAAATCACTGTCCCCGTGGCTCAGATTAGCTGGGGGAGTGCAGAGAAAAGAAATTACAATAGTGTAAAGGAAATGGGGCTGAAAGGAGAAGCACAGCTGAGTCACAACTATTTCTCTGATGTGTTCAAACACTCTGCTGAGCCCTTCCCACTAAAAAGGTAAACAGACTCCCAATCCCCACAACCGGAAATGAATTAAAAAATGCATAACTGTAGCTATTATTGAAGACATTTTTTTAAAATGTAACCAAAAAAAAAGTGAAAGTGTAACAATTTTCTAATCACCATCAATTTCTCTGGCCTTTCATCTCTCATAAAATATGGGGTAACATCTGGCAAAGAACCCTTATTTCCCTCCCCTCTGGCACTTCTTTTAAAGTGCCACTGATGAATCTCTCTGGCTGAGGGCTGTAAAAGGAAGGCAGATGGCACACTTATCACCCAGAACCAATCCCACAAACTTGTCCTTTGCAAGCATCTCTGGTGAGGAAGCAACTTACTAATGATAGCAATTAGCATCATGGAAATACCAAAAAGGCCAGAACCTTGCAGAAAGCATTTCTAATAAAGTCTGGGACTGATGCTTCTGATGTCAACCAGGCAGTTAAAACCCATTAGTGTCTAATGTTAATTCATCACAACTTACTATGGGGCTTTACTTTGTTGCAACAGTAGCTTGGCTATTCAATGCTAAATCAAGGAGAAAAAAGCAGAGATCTCGATTTTTGTGGCAGTACAGGAGTCTCAGATTTTTGTTTATTACTCTTATTCTATAGGGACATTCAACATCAAGCTGTCCCGTGAGTATTGTGGTTTGGTGAAAGTCACTCTTTCTCCTGTGAAGTAACTTTTTCCACCAAAGGAGGGGAGGAGCAGTTCACAACAATTTGGCAGGATGGACATTGTGCAGAGAAACTAATTTCAATATTGCTTTAGCCTGTAATTTTATTCTGTAATTGGACTCCTTCTTGAGGATACAATGATAGGAACAGAGGTGCCTGGTTAAGAGCAGGACAGGGCTTCCAGGGAACAGCAGTTTGCAGAAGACTAACCTGGAAGTCCTTGCTGCAAGCTATGTAAATGGAGCACAGTTCCTCAACTTGATGCATAAAGGTTGCTGGTACATAAAATAAAATTAGAGGACACAACCTTGCAACTATATTGAATTGTAAACCAAATTTTGGCTTCATACAACTCACAAAGATATTTTTTGTCAAAACACTGGTAAACTGTTGTTTTGGGTTTTTTTAGTTGAGAAACTCTGCCAGTTCCCTTGCAAAACATCTTTTTTTTCACCATGTCTCTCAGCCTAAATGACTTTTTCCCTTGTAGGTAACATGGAAAGAAGCAAAACTAGGTCTTGTTTGGACAAACAACCTGGGGTTTTGCTCTAGTATTTCTTACCAGGATAAATCTAGAAAATCAAAATTATAAATACTGTCTCAAATTCTTAGCAGTTTGAAAGGCGCAGGGCCTTAATAAGCTTCAAGGAGAATACCAGTTTATTGCTGAGAACTCATCTTCCATTTTAAAAATGAATAGGAGTCTATATCTATGCAGCTTTATTACACATATAAAACACAAATTCCACAACACTTGGTAGAAAAAAAAAATTATCCAATAAAATCAAAATGAATCAGGGAAATCTGTTGTGAATTCAACTGTGTTGCACTCCAAATGTTCATGTTAGAATTTTCATCTGCATGTTACTTTTGCAGTAATTTAGAAACTTCACAGATTCATTTTAACCTGAAAATGTGGTGGGTTTTGGTTTTTTGGTTTCTTTTTTGTTTGTTTGTTTTTGGTTTTGGTTTCTTTTTTTTTTTTTTTTTGTGAAGGTGGATATTTTACAGTTTCATGGTTCCTCACTTTTAAAAGTGAGCCTAAGAGAAAATGAATGCCCAGACACAAAGTAATGAGCAGATAAACGTACACATACATATATTTCCCATTTCTGTTGAGTGGTTCAGGTCTTGGCACAGAGCAGCAGTGTGTGGTGAGATTAAAGCAGAGTCTCATCTGTTCTGCTGGCAGACATCGATCAGCACCCACAGTGGTTCTGGGATCAGCACAGATAAACCAGGAGCTGCAGCAGAATTCCTGTCTGATCCCTCTGGCCAGAAAGGTGGTACATCAGTGAGACAGCATCTCACACTGTCAGGTTTGTTCAGAAGATCAATAGAAGACCTCTGTTCACAGGGCAGTCAATCTGTTACCTTCTATAAGCACTAAATTCCCTTAGCAAAGCGTGAANNTTCCCTTAGCAAAGCGTGAAGATCAGGAATACAACAGAAATTCATTTGCTTTGGTCACAGCCAGATCTTGACATTTAGTTTCTGTTTTGAGGATAATAATTCTGAATGGTTTGATGTTTTCCCCCCTCCTGAGCTATAATATTAATAAGGCACTGTAAGTATAAGAACAGAAATCATTCTAACTTGAAAAATACAAAACTCCGGGATGTACCCAAACATCATCTTAAGCCATGCTTGATGCAGCTTTGGTCTTGTTCATTTTCTCTGGTTGGATGATCTCTTTATGATGAAGAATCATAAGTCTGCTCTCACTTTTCCTGGGAAGAGGAATCTGACTGTGGAGGTTTATTAGTGCAGACTGTGGGAATCTCACATAGCACAGGCATGAACAGTAAGGCTCACAAAACCTCAGAGCAGCTTGTACACAGTATGTATTGGTGGTGTATTTCAAAATCATGAAGTAAATACTTTGTCTTTCCCGTGCTGCTTGGCTGATTAGCCCATTGATTTTCATCACATGTTGTTTCATCACGTGGTTTTGAATAGACTTATTCACATATATAAAATAAAAAATACATGCAAAAAATCCCAGACAGTGTTTGTCCCAGCTGTCTGCTGCAGTCTCAGCTCATCTTTCTGCTTTGATTCCAAGAACATCTGGCAGAAACTGATTGTCAGCAGCTTGTGAAGTAAATAACACCAAAAACACTGGAAATGATAACAAGATAATATAGATGAAAATGGCTGATTGAACAGCTACAGTAAAAACGGATGGGGAAAAAAACTGTGAAGCCATTGAACTATAAAAAGGAAAAAAACAAATATTTGCAGGTGTTCCAAGTCCAAGATGAATAAGTTCTGTGAACAGTTTCTTTTTCCATCTCTG
>WEZZ01023069.1:0-18158 GCA_013400585.1 Chloropsis cyanopogon | reverse complement strand
TGCTGCTTCCCCGGCCCGGTGCCACCGCGTCTGAAACAGGGAAAAGCAAGACTGGGACCGGCTCGGGGTGCGGTGTGGCCGTGGACCACGTGACCGCCGCAGCGCCGTTTTTCTGGGGCTGCTCCGGCGGTTCCGAGGGGGTGTTTTGGGTCAAAACTTGGAATTTGGGGAAACTGGGATGGGGATAGGTATTGGAAAAAGGGGAAGACGGTAAGGGAGGAGCTCCCCCGGCATGGCCAGTGCCGGGAAGGCTGGGGGGGTCCTGATTCCGCGGTCCCATTCGGCAGAGTGCGGGGGGGTGGTGGAGACGGGGAAGGAGGACCCAGGAAGTACCAAACAAGGAGAAAACTCAGGAACAGACTGAGAAAGAAGCTCCGCTTGCTCGGACATATCAGAACCTTGAATTTTGACCAAACTCTGCTGAATTTTGAGAGCCAATCTTGCAAAGTAGGCGGCGGTGTGGTCTCCCGCGGCGGAGTCACGTGACCACCGCGCTGCCGCCCTGTGCCAAAAACCGGTGCTTAATAGCAATTGGAAATCATGTTCCGATGCCGGGAAATCATGATATATGCAAAGGACGAGCAAACGGATTTCTATCTCAGATAAACTGACACCAATAGTTCTAAACACTACAGAAACAAAACTAAAACAGCTCTTTTGACCAGCTGAGAGGTTACTGCCCATTTTTCCGATTTTGGCTGGTCTTTCACCTGCAAAATCCACAGGGTTCCACGCCCCCCCCTCCCCCAACACCTTCCTGTTCCTCCCGGGATCCAGGAAAGGCAACAAAAAATGGAGGGTTCACAGGAGGTGAGTGTTCCCTTTGTAACTGTTGCCAGGTAGGAGAGCTAACCCGTACAGTCGCTCCGGGACAAAACGGGGCGATGCACCTCCGTTTCTCACGACTGACGGTGCCCATACCTCAAAACACAAAGCCCCCGACAACACCCACCACTCACCCTTGCCGAAGTGTGAGAGCCGTCGTCTCGCGTCGGAAACCACTCGTGGTTCTGCCCTCTTCGCAGGAACGTTGGAAAACAGCTGCTTCTTCTGCAGGGACGTCTGGCTTCTGAAAGGACCCCCTTTGGGCAAACGGGGGCTACCCTTTCACCCCTCCTGGCGCTGTCGAACAAAACCTACCGAGAGAGGGTTGCCGGGCCTCAGGGACTCCTGATTTCTCACTTAAAAGTGAAGGAAATAGAGTCCCATCCGAGAGACGCGCTGGTACATGCGTCCCACATTGAGGTGCCAGCTGTGGGGGTGCGAGGTCCTTTGGTTCCCCGGCTAGCTCTCTTGGGGGAACCCCACACCCACAGGCACTGTCTCCAGCTCTTCCCCTGGTCCTTCCTAGCTTACTTTGCTCAGGAGGGCACCAGGCGGGGCTTGACCTCTTGCTGGAGCCTGCGGGCTTCCCACATAAGAAACCAGAATAGCAAGAGCGAGTTGGAGAAAAGCGTCTTTACTTCATGGATGTTACAGCTCCAACTGAGGGCCTCGTGGCTCAGAATGGCCCACCCCCTGGGGCGGGACAGGGCAAAGGCCAATGGGGTTATCTCAGGTGTAAGGTAACAGGGATGATACAATGAGGGTCCGAGGCAGGGAAAGGGGAGGGGCAAGGGTCTGGGAAGGGACACCCAGGGGATCGGAGGGGGGACCCGGGGCATACCAAATACACATTAATACTATAATAAAAACATAGGCATTCGCACTGCCACAGTCCAGTACCATTTGGAATGGATCAACCTCTGCAAGTGGAGTTGGGAAAATGTTACATCTGTTTCCTTGCAGTTGGAACTAAAAAGTCTGACACTACCCACTTGAAGCTGCAGAGACTCCAGTGGAATCTTGAGTCTGTTTTGCTTTTCTTGTGTGAAAATGCCTTTAGTATGTGGCATGGCTCATGCTTTCTTGCAGGTCTAACATAAGAGTTTTCAGTGTAAGGTCAATTACACCTGGAAGGTTTAATGTCCCCACTCCCCAACTTCTACTTTTGTGCAATTACTCTGCATTCATGGATGTAGAAATGAAAGAAAGAAGGTAAAGCAAGTCCTAAACTTCTCTGACACTGAGGCTGTCTTGGCACTTCTGTAAGCATCTGGTTTGGCATTCTGATGTAGAACTGAGCTGGCTATTTCACATAACTATGACAACTCTAATAACTATGCTTTCCAAACAGTTTGAAAAAGATTGAGTACAGCTGTTCCATCGAAGGCAGTCTGATGGTGGTTTGGGTTGATGTGAAGTTGGATATGAGTCAACAGTATGCCCTGGAAGGCAAAAGGGCCAGCTGTGTCCTGGATGCATCAAGCACAGCATTGCCAGCCGGTCCAGGGAAGTTGGTCCAACGTCCTGCTCTACACTGCATTGGTGTGGCTCCACCTGGAGTCCCGTGTGCAGTTTTGGGTGCCACAATATTAGAAGAACATAAAATTATTGGAGAGTGTCAAGAGGAGGGTGACTGAGGTGGTGAAAGACCTTGAGGGCAAGACTTAATGAGAGGCAACTGGGACCACTTGTTTTGTGGGGAGTGGAAAAAAGAAGGCTGAGGGGTGATCTCATTGAAGTCCATTACTTCCTCAAGAGGGGTAGTTGATCGGGATGTGCTAATCTCTCTCTGGTGACCAGCAACAAAACATGAGGGGATGGAATGAAGTTGCATTGGCGGAAGTTCGGATTGGACATTAGGAAAAGGTTCTTCGCTGAGAAGATCACTGGAACAGCCTATCCAGGGAAGTGGTTGTGGCACCAAGGCTGTCAGAGTTCAAGGAGTATCTGGGTGATGCTCTCAGCCATAGGGTGTAATGTTAGGTAGTCCTGTGAGATACAGGGACGTGGACTGAATGATTTTTATGGGGCCCTTCCAAGTTGTGATGTTCTATGGTAGTTGTGCTTATTAATTTCTCATATAAGTGCTCACACATGTGAAGAGATAATTAGTAGGTGTGGCTACTGTTAGCAGGTGTAGGTGAGAATCGAGAGAGGACTGAGAGCTGTGTGAGGTGATGTGTGTGGGTGAGGTTTTGTATAGATGATTTATTGCCCCAGTGAGGCTGTGGGGAAAGTGCGGCAGCACCGGGGCACTGCAGGGAGGCACTGTCCGCGGTGCTGAGCGCCGGCCCCGCACCCTCCCTGTCGTGGGCTCTGAAAAATAAGGGTGCCTTGCTTTGCCTTTTATTTCTTCCTTTTTTCTTCCTTGCATATGGATGATGGAATTATATTCAATTGAAATAGTATTGTTCTGAGACTGAAGTGCATTTACAATTTGCTGCATAATGGCAAAAAAAAAAAAAAAAAGAAAAAAAAGAAAATTAAAAAAATAAATGAGTCAGGTTCCTCAAATGAAATGGCAACCAAGGGATATTTGTATTTCCTCTGTGGGAAAGGTTAATAGATCTAAATGTAAAATAATGCTTTGTGATGGGAAGCTATCTAATGTTAAACCCACATTAATTCTAAATAAAAATATGTTAATTAATACACGTGCTCTGAACAGCCCAAAAAGTAATAAGAGTTAGATGCTTGTGTTGAAATTTTTTACTGTTGCAAAACACACACTAATTAATTCAAGGTGAAAAAGTTGTTTCTTTTATGAATCCTATTATCAGAAATATTCCCTTCTTTCTTAGGGAACAGACAGAAAGTCTAACCAAAAGCAACTGTCTTAACCAAAAAGTTTTAACCAAAACCATTTAATTCATTATGAAATATATGAAAATCATTATTTATACTGTGAGTTATATGACTTTGTCATCTTGGTGTTGGTGAAAGAGATGTATAGCCAAAATAGTATTTGTTCTGTTTACTGTTCAATGGGAGGGAAAGCTTGATAAAAGATTGTCATCCTTTATCTGTGTTCCTGCTGTGTTCTTATTACTTCATTTTAAAAAATGCCTTAACATAATCCTGAGTTTTAGTAAAAGTTGCTCCTGTCTTTTGCAGCAAGGGTATATGTTGAAATCACTGGTAACATGGCTTGCTAGCTCAGTGTCTTAGAATAGTTTTGCAGATGGACTTCTTTCACCCTCAGCTGTTAGCATCACCAGGGAAGAAGTAGTAATGAATTTTGATAGATTCATGCAAGGCTAAAACAAAATGTGTTTTCTCTAGCAAACTGTTTTCACCCTCAGGCTGCACTTTTCAGATTCAGGATATGCTGTCTCTTACTTTAATGGATAGTTTGCCCTTTTCTTGGCAATGGGAGGACAGGATGCCTCATATTCTTGTGTCTGCACTTACAGTCTTTTGAACTTTGAGCACACAGAAGTCCTTCTGATACATCCCAGCTTGTATCTCATAATGCTTCCAGCTCTTGTCTAGGCACTGAGAGCGATAATGTTCTGAAATCTGATGCAGTTTTAAAGGTCACATCCCATAAAACATTGTGATTTGTAGCCAATAATGTGCCTTCTGGAACTGCTTATTCAGTCTGGAGTTGCACCATAAACTTTATCTTCATTTTGCTTGGGCTTCATCAAGTATTTGCTAGGTGCAGTGACCAATAAACCCAGGGAAGATCTGAATTTTGCAAGTGACCTTCTGTAAGAGAGGCAGCAGGTATAGATAGTTGTTTCTCAGATGCTCTGGAGCCATATGGTGAGAAAGGTGTTGTCCTTCCCATTTTCTCAGTTATTAGTTTGATCCAGCAGTACGGAAGACAGAGTTCTGTCTCTGTGTTGGAATAAGATTGTGTGATGTTCAGAAACAATAAGATGTTTAAGATGACAAAGATACTTCTAGCTCTTTTTTCCTGTTCATCTGTGTATTAATCCAAGCAGAGCCTCAGAGGCTGTAGCCACAAGACTGGCATGTGGATCATCTTGAACCCCGGTCACCCCAGAATACCAGGAGCTATTTCCATCGTATCAGTATGGCAGGTCACTGTTAAATACCTGTTTTTGTTCTTCTGAATCTACCTTGGATCCTTATAACTGTAATACATAATGGAAAAGAAAGGCTCACCCTCAGTTGCTGTTAACTGATAGGTTTTCATCAGCCTTGTGACTGGTAACAGCCTCCTACAGAATCTGGCTTTGAGCAGATGTCACAAATTTGCTCTGGATGTCTCTTCAGCATACAGATAGTAATTGCCCTCCATCTGCCCTCCACAGGCATGGCTGTCCACAGCAGGCTGCTTTTTCCGTTGGCACCCGTAACAAAAATGGACTGTACTCAAACTGGAATAGGCATATGAGGCTTTATTTTCTTTTACTTTTTTGTTATTATTTTCCAAACCTCCACTAAAGGCACTGGCTGTGAATCCTTTGATTACAAAGACTAATTATTTGATCAGATCTATGTTCTTTTTGTTGACCTGTGGACTGCGAGATAATGATGTGCAATGTGGAGAATATTCCTGCTAGAGATGGTATTTCTGCAAATCCTGCAAAGTCTATCTGTGGAGTACCACATTCAGTGAGCAGGCTGCCTGCTCTAGCATCCCCCACACCATGTGTGTACATATGCATTGTGTGTTCTGTATTTTATGGTGTGATCAAAACCAATCTTTGGCTAATGTTTCAGTAACTCCTATTTCTCATTGTTCTTACTAGCAGCTGTAACATTTGCAATATCAATCTGTGGCACGAAGCAGGTTTCCTTTTTTAAAGGAAATCTGAAATAATTTAGAGGCCACAGAAAAGGACAGCTTGCAATTTACATTGCTACAGTCTTGCAGAGAAAACAGGCTACAAGACAGATGCTGATTTGTTTAAAATCAGATTAACAAAAAACCGAGTCTTGTGTTTTTTTCTCTTTCTCTCCTTTTCTTTGCAAACTTAAGGAATGTATTCAAGCGTCTGGCTAATTCACATACCATTAATTCTCCAAAGATTACATATGCACACCTAATTAGACCTGCATAATTTGTTTTAAAAATGAATGTACTCTCATATTTATATTTTATAGCTGTGCCAAATTCTTAAGGGCATAGACGGGAGAATTTTGTAAGAGAAATGTGCAGAGTCCTTTCCCTAGAAAAGCTGGAAGTATCAGTGGGGCTGTACCTAATCTTAGTTATAAAACCATAGACACACTGTTTTGGCTATTAGTGAATGGGTAAATGGCTTTTTAAATACATGAATTAATGCTTGTTAGAAAGTCTGAGATACAGCCTGTCTTCATATGGGAGCTGGCAGAGTGGGCACCCATCCTGATGTGTGAAGTCCTATTGTATTGCAGCAATATGACTAATCTTCTCTTTACATCTGGTTTGTGGGCTGCAACAAGTTCCTGCCAGCTGTGGTTTCTTGAGGATTTAATAGTCTCAAGCAACTACTAGGACATTGCTCTCCAAAGGCTGAGAGCCTGATGCTGATGACATATGCCTCCTCTTACTCTTGTATGGCTCTCCACCAGCTCAGCTATTGAGGACAGTACCGCTCAGAAGAATAGTTTGGATCTTGGCAAGTAGCAGATTATCATAGCCTTCTTCAGAGGATGTATATGGGGTGGGAAAAGCTAATCTGCACCCTGACACCCGTTCATCTCTCAGGTGCCTGAGTGCTTAAGGCACTCAAATCCTTAGAGGCAGTGACATTCTTGACTTATTCTCAGCAATGAAGTCTGCTAACCAGCAGTAGAGTGGTTAGTAGCTGCCTGCTTTGTGTCAGGCTTGAATGGAGTAAAGTTGCCACAGAGATGGGTGGCAGTTCAACTGAGCAGGGAGCTTGGCAGTTTGCCCTTGGGCGTGTAAATCTGTCTGACGTGTCATGTGGATCAGATTTGGCTCTGCTGCTCACATTTGAGGTCCACTTGCTTTTTTTGCCTGATTCCCATGTAGGAGAGCTGAACAACTGCCATGCAGTATTCATAGTACTGTGATATTAAAAAAAGGCAGAACTGGGATTGGTGCCTCCTCTTACAGGGCCAGTTTAAAACTAAATCTGGGCACCAAAGGATGTTTAGTGCAGGTATCTGAGCCCTGTAAGCTGGAAGGAACTTTCCCAGGCTGAAGCCTTTCTTGTGACAGCAGTGAGCATACTGGCTGTCTGAAAAAGAGAATTATTTAGAGGCAGAAACAGAATTCCTGCAGTTAGGGAGATGCTGGAAGGTGGAATCTTCCCAATTCATTTTAGAACTTGTAAAGCAGATTAAAATATGGGGGGAGAGTGCTGAATATAAATGTCTGCTTTACACTTACAAAGGGTGTGCAGGCTCCACGTGCTCAGAAATGTTTCTGGGAAAACATCAATTAAAATGCTTGAGACTGACAAAAGGCTTCAAGGCTTTTGAGGTAAATGGTGACTCATTACTGGCTGAGAAGCAGGAAGGAAAAACATTTAATGGCAGTGCACACCCCAAGAAGCTGTACTCTGAAATGAGGCTTCCCAGGGGATTGACCTGCAGGCACTGGGATTTTAGCCAATGTCTGCTGATCTACAGCCTTCAAAGGGGAAGAGCCAAAATATTTTTCAGTGGCTTGGCATCATGCCTACTGGGTTTTTCAATGCATGTAGGTTTGCATGGTGTTATGGAGAGAAACTTGACATATGTCTAATTTTAGAGTAAGAGGAAGCAGCCAGCTGGTGAAAATATTTTGAAGGAATCGTTAAAAAGTTGAAAGCTTTGAAGGAGGGGGGAGAAAGAGGGAATAGGGTGAATGCAGAGATGGATCTTTGAACACCAGTTGCTTCAGTAGCTAAGAAGTCCTGAATATACTGTTTGGACCGTGGCATCAGTTTGAGAGGGGCACAAGGTTTCTGCCGTGTTTATCCTAGGGAAAGAGGACTTGTCCTTCCAGCATAAGCTAAAGCTTGTGCTGACTCTTGAAGACTGGTGTGAGCATGTTGTGTTACTGAAAAAAGGCCTGATCACATGCATCAAAAGCATCTTCTCCTCCTCTTCCTCCCCCAATCTCCTGTACGACTCTTAACAATTTAATCCATAGTAGTTTGTCTTCACAGGCTGTAAGTGATCTGTCTGTGATTTAGCTCATCAGACATTCATTAAAGAGTGTGCAGCCTTTTTTATTCATGAAGAGTGAGACTCAAGGATCTAAAACCACTTCGTCTTTGTCTTAACTGGATTCATTTAGTATTCTGGGATTTAGGAAGGCTAATAAACTTAAATGAGCTATTATTTAAAGGTGAGCTGCCAAGTGAACATGAATAATGATCCAAACACTGGCAGTGTGCCAAGGGCTCTCTGTCATCAGGTGTCAGGTGTGAGCAGCAGACGGAATTGTTGCTAAAACCCCAGATATTCTTCGCTGTTCTGCAGTGGGTGTCCCACAATGCCCTGCCCATGAGTGATGGGATAATACAGCTTGCAGGGGAGCTGCTGGAGCTGTGTCTACAGTGAAGATGGCATTTTGTGCTAGTGATGTCAGTGGGATAAACAGAAATATTTTGTACATTGTGTATAGTTTGAGCTTGACATCTGGTTTTCTTTCTTAGGGGCCGCTATTGCCTGTGCTCTGGCAGTGCCCATAAGGATGAGCACTTCTCACATTGCTGGCATAGGTGTGCTGAGGAAATGCCTGTCACCATCCTTTCGCAGGGAGACACTGGCAATCTGCAAAAGAGAGCAATACCGCTGAGCTGCAGAAACCAGTTTCCTTTCCCCACTACTTTAATGAACTCTTGAGACATTTCCAAGCTGTAGGAAGACGAGATAGGATAGATGGTTCTCCATTCTGCTCCTTCCTGAGCCTGGCTCCACATGTCACACACTTCTGGAAAGATGAACAATTCCCTATAACTGTTGAATTTACTGTGTAGTCATATGCGGAGTATCATCAAATTGCTTGTGCCTTGGAGGTCACATAAGGGGCTATAACCACCATGGGCTCTTAAGTTGTCCGTGGTTTTAAGGCAGCAGCTCTGCCAGGGAACACGTGCAGCTGGATCCTGGGTCTGCACAAAATGTACTGACTTTGTTCGGGAACTGTGGGAAGCTGGTGAGGCCCCATAGACAAAGCCCTGTGTGAGGGATCTGAATCCTGGCAGGACATGCTGCCATTTACATGAACTTACTTCGCGCTTGCTGTGTGTATCTGGATTGGGAAATCTTTAAGAATATAAACATTTCCTAACTGCTTGGAGTCACAGTATTTATAAATACTCTAAGCTTATGTTTATAACTGTACATCATCCTATGTAAATACTAATATTATATTTTTCTTTCTTTGTAGTGTACAGAGGCCAAAAAGCATTGCTGGTACTTTGAAGGATTATATCCTACATATTATATGTAAGTAGTCATTGCTTTTCTTTTTCAAAAGAGAATTAGATTCGGTAGGGTCTTAGACTGTTACTCTTTTACTAATTATACTTTTTCTATAACTCATCTGACACTTTTGCAAATTCAAAAATGAAGATGCAGTAAACTTTCATTTCCCTCCTTCCCTGTAACCCGTCTCTTTCCCTTTCTCCTTATGAAAAAAAGTGTACAGATTCATTTTGCCAGACACCCCAGATGACCTTTCCAACTAAAAACAAAACTCAAGTACTTGAACAGCTCTTATTTCAGAACACTGAAAGGAAGCATAAGTAGAGCAATGTGAAGACAGTTCTCCCTTTGTTTTGAACAAGGACAGGTAATCAGACAGAATACCAGCAATGCTTTAAAAGTAACTTTGTCCCTATGCTAATACTGTTGTTCAGTTTAGACAGTTGAGATGGTTTGTTATCCATGGCATAACTGTCCTCTTGATGAGTGGCATCTACATTCACGTCAAGCTTGGGTACAAACCAAATGTCAATGACCTGTAGGTGTATGACTGAGAATCTCTCTAATTACAGTTTTCTGTTTCATATTGCCCACAGCAATGACAAAAAAGTGGAGGAAATGTGTGGATGGGAGGTACGTTCCATGTGGGTGGGTTTGGGGACAGAAAGGAGATAAATATAGTAAACTTTGTACCTGGGTTGTATAACTTTATAATTGCAAACAACTGTAAACATATGTTTAAAAAAGAAAAAAAGTGGGGTGGAAGAGCATTAGGTTATCTGTTCCCTGAGCAAGTTCTTTCTTGCTGAAGGATTGGAAATTACAGCACTGTAATCCTTATACTACCCAAGAACTTCCCTCCCTTTTCCTTTTGTGACAGATGTATAACAATAATTCATACATTTATAAATATTGTTCTTTAGTTCCAAACTGGATATATATGTGTGTATTATAAACTGCTAAAAATAAAAACTTTAATGATTCATACATTTATAAATATTGTTCTTTAGTTCCAAACTGGATATATATGTGTGTATTATAAACTGCTAAAAATAAAAACTTTAATGAAATGAGGTAGCAAGAGGAGGAACCCCCCTCCTGGAAGGTAGACACTTATCTCACCACATTTCCACACGAAAGGACGGCTTATGCAGAGATGGGCCATCTCCAAGAGAGTTTCCTCAACTATATCTCAGCTCACAGACACCTGATATACATCTGCTAGTTTCATCAAGAATGTAAATCTGGGAACGGATTTACCGGAAATATATGCATTCAAAAGCAACCTTCCGAGAAACCATCCCAGCGAAGAATTGGACTCAGATTCCTAGTCATCAACTTCTGATTACTCCGAAACTTTGCTTTGTCCACACCTGCACTGGGACTATGGAACTCATGAATATGTGAACCTTTGAATAGGAACGACCAGAACATCACCTTGGGCTAGAAAAACGGTATAAAAACTGTACCGTCCAGACCCAATGTGTGGCAAGTTGGTTCATTTGCGTGATCCTTTCGTCCACCCAGAGCTGGTCCCGGGGCCAGTCCTGTTACGTTTCCCTTTGGTTATGGCTGCCACGATCGTATTCTCGGTCACGGTTTTAAATTGTTAATTTTTTATAATAAATTTTTTTATGCTTTTCAATCATAATTGGCTTATTGAATTATTATCTATAACACTTTCCACCTCCACTTCATCTGCCAGAAGCAGGAGAGAAATGCTAGAGACAAAAAGCAGCCAGGAAGCCAGTTGCAAAACAAAGCCCACAGAAAGAATGAAACACCATTATTTGATTATCCTGGATATTAACTGCTTAGGAAGTGTTTGTGCCTAGAACTCACTGTCTATTTTTCAGGTGACTGAAATGTTGAGAATTACTCATAAATGGTTGGTCTAAACAGATGGGGTAATTATTAAATAAGTTCATTTTCTTTGCATGCTAATAACAGCAGGACTTTGGTTCCACCTACATTTTATTTTGCTTTTCTGCAATGTGGGAAAGAAGCTGGGATGTTGCAAAATTATGAAAATCCCACTGTACCTTGACATTCAGGAGTGTGTTCTTCATCGTGAACTTGGTGTTTTGCTTACGTTTCTGCCCATGTGCTCTCACAGATAGTATTTGTCTCCCTTGGCAATACAAAGGGGTGGCTACTTGGAGATTGGGTATTGGTTCAGAGTCGTGCAAAAGCAAGGACTACAAAAGAAGTCCTCTTATATATTGACACTGTCGGGTCAATCAGAAGACTGTCACTAGTCATCATGTGTTTTGTGGTAGTTACTGCAGCACCGTGTTATCCAAGTCATTGCATGGAAGTGTTGTGGTTGCCACTCCTGAATAATGCAAATAAATGAAAAAAGGAAGGGGAATGGTAGGATGTGTGTGCTCAGCAGTTGTCCCGATGGTGAGAAGTGTCACATTAATGCTAATGTTGTTGTTGTGATTATGAGTTTAAGTGGGCAAGAAGAAACACTAGGGAAGGAAAATAAGGATTTGGGGATGGTAAAGCTCAGAGGACAGATACCATGTGTGACAAAGGAAGGAATAGGGAAAGGAGTGGGGAGAGGGTATTTGAGTGCACAGGAGCCTAGTAGGGTTAAAGGAGGGATGCATCAAAGCAATAGGAAGGTCGTGCATGTCTGCGGTGACTGGGTTGTTCTACTTTGTTGCTTCTGCAATTTCAGTTTCTGTTGTCTAGGGTCACCCAGCTGCTCCCTACCTGCGCTGTCTTTTCACACCTGTAGGGTGGAAGAGAGACACAACTCCAATCTCAGTATCTTAGGGCAAAGTCCCATTGCTTCAGCACTTGTTTGACCCTTCACTGAGTTAATTCAATTTGCTAATCCCACAGAAAGTTGTTCATTTTAGCACATTCAAGTCAGTGTTAAATCAGCTTGGTATAGTTTTTGGCAAACACTGGTGAAATGGGAGGAAGGGAGTATTCTGCATATTGTGGGGGAGGAGGCATGAATAGTATCATCTCCATCAGCATATGGTTGCATGTTAAATTATCTAAAGGCATAATACATAACTTTGTCCTGAGAGTGCCTCCTCTGTACAAATCTAGATCAGGGATGTGCTGTAGTGAGATGGGTTTTATTTTATCTTAAAATTTCTGTAGCAACACTCCATATGAAGCAGATATATTTAGATTTATATTTAAAGCAGTTTGCAATAGATTCCATTTGTTTCTATCAACAAACTTTTTTCTACCCAGTTAATACATGTAGTCTCTCCTTCGGTCTTGAGACTATCTTTGGAGACTTATGAAACCCAGCAATGCAGTCCTTTTTAATGATTTCCCTGTGATTTCAGTCTCATTCTGGCACTATGTCACATCTCTCATGGAGACAGTTGGTATTATAATGAAAAGGTTGGCACGTCAGCTCAGAAATGCCAAGTGCTGTGTCTATTCACAAATGCAATGTGACATGCTGGGACTGAGGTATCCCTGAACTGGCCCATCTACATGCCTTATCACTTCTGGGTAGGCACATCCTCCTAGAGGGTGCCTGCCTCTCTTTAAATTACCCAGACTAACAGAATTCTGGTGGACTGTTATATAAAGTAGTGGTTTGCTTTTCTCGGAAGCTTAAAGGCAAGATAGCTGAGTTAATCTTTCCTGTAAAGGCTCTATTTCAGCCATCCAAAGACAGATAAGAATGTGTCTGCTGAGCCAGAGGAGCAGTATGCCAAAAGAAGTGTTCTGGAAATTCAGCTAGATTTGGGTGGGTAAAACTTGCAATTATATGACAGTTCCTCTTTTGGAGCTTAAGTTTTTTTTTTTAGTTTTTTTCATTCAATCTACCTTCCAGTATAATAATTTTAAATAGAAAAATCTGTTAAAGATACTGTTAAAAACTTTCTTAAAACTTGTCTTTTATGCTTTCTGTCTTAACAGCTAGGGCAAAGGTTGAAGATCACTGTTCCAGAACTAATGATACATCTTTCTGTTCAGTTACTTAATGGTATTAGTATTTTTTAAAAATAATTTTTCCAATGGACATAATTATTCTATCCTTCATATATCATCAGTAAGCTTTAGTTTAATTCAAGCATGTTTCTTACAAATGTAATTCCATTTATTAGGCTAGACTGAGGAGTTGATAATTTTCCAACTCTTTTCCCTCTCCTGTGTGAGTAAGTACAGCTTATTTCAGACCAGAAGTGGACATGGAAAACTTACCAAGAATTTGAGAGACATATGCTGGTCTTCTGTCCTTAATACAGACAACTTCCAAGACTGCTCTTAACTTATTTCCCTCACCCATCCCACTGTTTCTCCATGTCCTTATTGCCTGAGTGCCCCGAGACTGTTGTCAGTTAGATACTTTTCTACTACTTCAGCAAAATGATTTTTTATATGACTTAGAAAAATAAGTAAGCAAATATAAAGCAGAGAAAGGAATTAGTTGTTGGAGTCTAATTCTTACCCTTTGAGAAAGCAGGGAGCCAAGTTGTGCCTGACTTTGCTTAAAGAATTAGATCATATGTATCCTTGTGCAGATGCACAGAAAGTGATTCAGAATTTAAAGCTGCCTCAAGAGACTCGAGTGATGCTCTACAAGTATCCTCATCCCACTCTCATTTAAGTAAGCCAGCTCAGCCTTATGTTAGATGTGCTGATGGTCAGCAGAAGAAACAGTCAAGGTACTTTTTCTCCATGGTAGTAATGTGAATAGTAGCATGGAGAATGCATTATATTGCAATACCATCTTCCCTCTAGGCAGATGCCAGCAGCACTTAAGATACTCCAGTTGTTTTTCCATTTCTAAATTGGGCATGAATAGGAGAGGGCAAGTGGCCTTATGTTTTGCTGATGAGTAGTAGTTTGACTGGAATGATTGTGAATGTCTCCCTCACTGCAGAGTGAAGTATATTTCCTGGTATGACTGATCAATCCCATAGGTCTTTTCTGTTTATTTTTCCTTCAGTTGTTAGCTACCATCATACTGGGGCTTTAAATGAGGTGATAAATTCCAGATGCATCTTTCTAATCCTCTCCTTTCCAGGCTTCATGGCATATTTATAAAACAGCAGGAATGTTTTTCAGTATGAGTGGTAGGCATGTGTCCACAGCAATGGATATACCATGGCTGGTGTCACTGGGTCAGTGAAGGACTCACCCATAGGGAGGGAGACCCATTATCCCCTGCCCTCCGAGCCTCACCATGGTGTTTCTGTTAGGGTTTTTTTTTTTAAACACATTTAGCTGCCTGCCTGTTCAGACTGTAAGGTCTGCACGTGGTTATGAGAATACTGAGGGAGACATTGTGGAAAGCCTTTCTGAAGCTGGGGTAAATGACATCCCCCGCTCTCTGGTTTGTCCACAGATGGCTTCCACTGCCAGCGCAGTGGTAGAAGCTCTTCTTGCTGGACTTGGTGTCCCTTCCAACTAGTAGTTGTAGGTGAGGTTTTGCTTTTCTAACATCACACCTACTTGTATATGTGATGATTTTTAAATGCTTCCTTGGTAGCCTGTATCTTCTTCTACCTCCTAAACACTGACTTTTTGCATGTGAGTTCTGCCCTGGGTTCTTTGTCTTAGGTAGGTCTTGACTTCTCAAAGGTGTGGTACTAAGTGAAAGACCTCCAGAAAGAAACATGGACATTTTCTCTGGAAGGAAGTGTTAACCATTGCTGTTAATAATTATGTGAAGAACAGAACGAGAAGACTGGCATCTCTTAGTATCTTCTAATTCTTATCCAAAGCAGGACCTGAGTTAACGTTGAAAGCAGGTGGAAGTGCTGTATTTTTAGGCTAATATGTTTCCGCCATATAAACCAGTTTACTGCATACAGCAGACAACTGCACAGGTACACATTTGTGTTGAGGAAATCTGTTTAATTTTTCATTTAGAATTTGTATAAGAATGCTAATGGAAACCTAAAAAATAAATGTTTGCTAATATTCTTCGTGTTTAAGACATGTTCCTGCCCTGCATGGGAAAAGCAATTTATTTTTCTTATTACAGAGAAGAATGAGGAATATATTAAGTTTGTGGTTTTTCATGGGTTGTGAAATAAATTTTTTGCTCATTTCCACATGCTTCTCTTACTTCGCTGATTAAGTTTTGTTGTATTTATCACACAGCCATATTCGTCTGGGTTTTGTGTGGGAGTTCATTATCTATGTTTTAATTATTGTATTAATTTGTATTTGGTTTGTCCCATTCCGCCCCAACCTCCCCCTGGGTGGATTTATCCAAACCCCTGCCCATTACCCAGCCCGTCCACTCATGGACAGGTTCCCACGCTTCTCCCCACCCATAGTCCATACCCCTTCTAGAAAGACCTCGGAGCTCCTCACCCTATTCGCTCTCCCAAGGAAAGTCCCACCTCCCGGGAACCCTGATTGTGTATCCCCCGTGTCATGTAATGCCTGGGGCCCACCATTGGTCAGTGTGTCATCCCGCCCCGGGGGTACTTAGTCTCGGTCCCAAGCCAAAATCGTCACTCTGTCTTGGATCTCATTCTGGAATAAACATCTACGGGGTCCTCCTTGATTCCTCTCCTGGCTCTTTGTGGAACAGACTCTATAGCACTCACACGAATCCAACCTGGTACCTCCTCACCAGCCGGTCTTAGGAGGGATCAAGCAGGCTGTGAGTGTGCGTCCCCACCCAGCTAGCCGGACATCAGGGGGACGCATTTCCACAGCATGTCACTCAACGGGGGGTGCAGATTCCAGCATCCTCCACGGATGGTCTTCATGGTCCACGGAACATGGACTGCCTTAGCGAACCTGAGAAACGTCGCAACTCCCGCTGGGTAGGGGCTCCGTCCAGCGCCCATGGGACAGAGAGAGATAGCACCGGCACCAAGGCGTCTCTCTCGAGCCAGGAAGGACTGCGAGAAAACCCACCCATGCGCGTCCTCCAGGAGACATTGGGGCTGCATGGACCACGGTTCCAAACCGGCAAAGCTCCACGTCGATTCTGAGCTCTACGTCTCTCCAGGAGGGTAAGCGGGACGTCCCCAGTGGCGATCGCGTATGGGCACAGTGGCTCGCACGGAGCAGAGCTTTTAAAAACAGCCCGCTTTGACCCGGGCACGCGATCGTGCCTGCTCCTGCCGCCGCTGAGGGGCCCCTCCAGATGCTATCCCTACCGAAAAACCCCTCTGAGACCTTTCCCGGTCCCACTGCGTAGATGGGAAAACCTCTCACCGCTCTCGGGTTCCAAGGGAGGGGGGTGAGAGACGGGTGTGTGATTGGAACTTTTTCGCAGCTTAAAAACCACTGAGTAAGATCTCAGGCAATGGGCGCAAAGCCTTCAGCGGCTCAGAGGAGTTTTTTTACCCTAATTTCTGATATTTTAAGGAGTTTTGGCGTCCAGTTTTCGAAGAGGGAACTGAGACAGCTCGTAGCCTGGCTTTCCCGCGATTTCCCTGAAACCGAAACTGAACCCGCTCGCCTAAGCGACTGCTGCTTTTGGCAAGCAGTCGTGGCGAAATGGTTTCAGGATGGGCGTGCGGGCGACAAAACCGCCACTCGACTTTCTACGCTTGCTATTNCGGTCCTCGCCGCGATTTGGGGACCCTTGCTCCCAAATCCCTGGCCAGGTAGTGGGAGACCCTTTCCCAGTTTCTTCTACCCCTGTCCCGCTACCACGAACCCTAAAATCCCAACCTGTTACCCCCGATTCCCCCACTTCCCTGGAATGGCCCGCCCCCGACCACACGGTCCCCCACTCCGCCATGCGGGCGGCTTCAGCCCACATGGCAGCCCNTTCTCGCCCCACGCCACCGCATGGAGAAACCCTGTACTCCCTCTCCGTCCACCCCCTCCCCCCGCAGGCGACGTGAAACCACATGGTACACACCATCCTCCCTCCCACGTGGTGTGGAAACCCCCTGCCAGCGCTTCCCATCTCCCCCTCCCCAGCAGCGTTCTCAGCAGCCGCAGCTTTCGGTTCAGCCGCAAGTACCTTCTCCCCAGTCCCTTCAGTTTTCCTTCCCCCTTCCCTGCCGCACCTCAGATCCCAGGGGCTGCAGGCACCTTCTTCCCCCCTCCTTCCCTCCCCACTGCGCCGCCGACCGCAAAAGATGCAGGCGGCTCCTTCCCCCCGTTCGTGTGAAACAGCGCGGCCAGTCCCTTCCCCGTCTTCCCCGTCCTTTTCCCCCCAGTCCCCCCAGAGAGGGCGATCCCCTCCGGAACTTCCCCAACCCTCCCAGCCGGTATAGTTCTCCCTGAGCCAGCCCCACCTTCCTTCTTCCCCGTCCCCCTCTCTGCGGAGGCACAGAGCATTGCTACCCTCCCCCTTCTCTCCCCCCGGCGCGGCCAAGCTGCGGCAAACCTGGTTTTCTCCGCAGGAAAACCCCAAAATGTCCCGTCCCCGTTCCCCTAACCCTTTGGGTCCTCCACCCAAGCACGGCAGAAGCAGTCACAATCCCCCGGTTCCTCTCTTTATTTTCAAAGCAGTTCTTGGCGGGACGACCACCATTCTCTTTGTTCCTCAGACCACCCCTCCCCCTCCCCGCATGGCAATTGCACAACCACCTCCCGCTCTGCTCCCTGCTGCAACCGGAAGTCGACTGAACAGTCACCATCTTACCCCACTCGCTTTTCCTCACAGGGGCGGCACCCTGAAAGCCTGCCCCCTCCTCCCTCCTCCCACTCTCCGCCCTCATTCCCACCCCTACCCCTACCTCCTCAATCCTCGCCCGTTCCAGTCCCGCCCCTTTCTCATTCACTTCTCTCTCTCCCAAACCCCCACCCTTGCATACCTGGTTTCCACAGCAACACCGCTGATCTGTCGACTGACCCGACCCAGTGCGGGGCTGCTCTTAACAATCCCGGACCTGAGTTGGTTCAAACCGCCTTTCCTGNNNCGCATCTGTGCACGGCCCCGACCCAGTGCGGGGCTGCTCTTAACAATCCCGGACCTGAGTTGGTTCAAACCGCCTTTCCTGCCACCCTCCATCCAATCCAACCCAAACAAGAGGGAGAACAGGGTAGGGGGGGGTGGGAACCCAAACGATTTGGAA
>WEZZ01023066.1:59726-75565 GCA_013400585.1 Chloropsis cyanopogon | reverse complement strand
TTTTTTTTTTTTTTTTTTTTTTTAAGAGTGGAAAATGTATTTCTTTTCCAGGTATTTTTTTCTCTTAAGTAGTCACTCAGGTTGCAGCAATGCTGGCACCTCTGTTACTGCTTCTTAAAAGACATGTTGATGCAAGTAGTGTAAGTGTTTAGTGGAGAATTGGGTGCCTTCCCCCACCCCCAAAACAGTCTAACAGTGGTTTTTATCCCTTTGATAAAGGGGATGAGATAAAATACTTTCATGGTTAGAATAATATTGAAGTCTTGAGGGAATTGTGTAAATACAGGCCTACTTAAAATTGTGAGTAGTAAGAATAATACAGAATAGTTTCTGGAAAAACAGAAATGCAGGCATATCCCACACTGTGGAAAAAGCTTGCTGCTTTGCCATAGTTGCAATTCCTGTTCTTTCATTTGCAAAGGGAATCCTTTCTTGTTTTGTATGATCTTACTATAGCTGTAAACACTACAAAGCAAATATTTTTGTGTTAATTGTCTCTAAAGTGCTAGGCACACCTTTTATGCTATGTAAATGACTGATGTGAATGAAAACATGCAGCAAACAGGAACCACCTTGTTAAAAATGCTCGAGAAGTGATTAATGATGACTATCTTTCTGACTCATAAAATTCTAATGCTGAAGGGAATGTTTGTGATTCATAACCCAAATCCCTTTGCAAGTCTTAAGGAGATATCTTCACATATATTTCAGTGTAAGTGCAATTTTTTTATTATTTACTGTATTTTGATAAGCACCATTCACGCTTCAATGTATACTACATAAATGTAGTCTATTTTAATTTGAACTAATTAAGTATCAAAGAAAAGAGAAGCTGCATATAGACTAGTTTAAAAATAGCTTTCAGGCAAAAAAAAGATTGAGATGAACATGTTCAAACTGCTACTGAGCTGGAGACCTAGTCCTGGCACTGTCGTTTCCTCCCCTTTTATGCTACTTGGTGCATTAGAGGGGGAGAACTTGTCCCATCTCAGTGCATGGGAGGGGAAGAACATTTCCTATCCTCTCTGATCTAGCCTACAGCAAAGTCTGGAGTGGAGAAAGTTCCTTCTTCATTGCTGCAAACCACTAGACTCTAGTTATAGGAAGTTAAGGAAAATGAAGGTTTAGAAGGAAGATTTTGATTTTAGATTCAGTTTTAGGGTCTTACATGAAGTATTCTCAGATTGTTGATTTATAGAGGAGTTTGAGGTTCTACCACCTTCCTTTTTGGATGTCCTAATGAACAAGTTGTTTCTCTTTATGCTTTCTCTGTCTTCACCTGGGAGATTGGAAGTCCCTTGGGGGTAAGAATACTTCCGTTAGGACCCTCCTTTAGGCTTGAGGTTACTGTGTCTGAAGTAGAAATAAGATAAAAAACTCAAAAGCATCTCCTTCCTTAAACCTTCCTCTGCTCTTCATTTTCTAAAAACAATGAGCTTCTGCTCCTTCAGGTCTTTTCAGGGTAGAAGTTAAGCTAAAGGAGAGCATCATGGGTATCTTATACTGAAGTACCTTCCCAATCCTCCTCCAGGGATGGTTTTGCAAGAGACTTCTAGGGCTAAGAGGAGCAATCTCTGCTGTATTCCAAGGATTAGGCATGCTACCTGGTTAATTGAAGTGGAGGATAGGGAGCTGTGCAGGACTTGTGATTATGTTTAGCTCTCTCAGATTCAGGATGCCCACAGAGTGCTTTGCATCTCTCAGCTTTCAGTGTCAGATGTGCCCTGACAGACACTTGGTTTAATGGGCTACTGAGGCAGCTCCTGCTCACCAAGTAGCTTTGCCCCATTGCACTGCCACACTGGGTTGTAAAATAGTTCATGATTATAACACTTCTTACCTCACCAGGAATATGGTTCTTGATTAGCTGTAAAGTGAATTGTGTTGTCAATAAAAAATAGTGTATATCCCAATTAATCATTGTGCTTAAAGAAAGTTCAGAAAATAAGTTTATAGAATGTGTAAAATAATTTCCGAGCATAGTTTCTTTAGAGCTCTCTACAGGGATGGTTCTGGGTACCATAGACTGATAGAACTAGATAAGGGGGAAAGTAGTTTCATCTGCTTTGAGACTCCTGCTAGAGATGAAGAAACCTAGTAGAAGTGTTAAATGCCACCTAGAACCTGTTTAATCCTGCTAAATTTAAGGCCTAGCATGTAGCTGGGCTACATCTGTCTGCTTGCAAAAATCCACAGAGCTGACTTCAGGTAACATAGATACAGACTCATCCAGACTTATTGCAAGCTGGTCAAAACTTACCTCAGCTGTCCTCTCTATTTTTGGATGTCAGCACTCTTGTCTACGGGCGAGAACATCATCCATGCAGAATGTGACTCGCTGCCTTTCCCCTTGCTGCCAGAGAGGGCTCAACAGAAGCGAGCTCACTGCTTTTCAAGAAAATTGTTTGAAGGTTCTCTTCACACTCAGGCTGTGGTCTTCCTGCTTGCTTGCTTGCCCATGCAAATAGCCCCATGCTGGCTTCCAGAGAGCCCTGGGGCCTTCTGTTTGATGTCCATATGTTACTGTATTCCTTGATGCATTTTTTTCTCAAAAAGTTCTGCAAATTTCCTCTAGAATGAACTCTGATTTCTGCATTTAGTCAGGGAACTAACTGGTCTCTGCCTTTCCGGGGCCTCAGAACTCTGTGGCTGGAATGTCCTTGGCACCTTGGATGCCAGACATGCCTTAACTTTCTGCTTGTTCAGGGCAAAGTACTCCTGGGAAAACCCTTACTTTGTTTCTATAGCAGATTGTGTTGGAACCTCCTGTGAGATTTTGCCTGTGTATTTCTGTGATTAAAGCCTTCTGTGAGATAGCTCCCTCAGCCTTGGCCTAGCAGTGAATACTGCTTGACATTGTCCCATGTAGGAATATGCATTGGCACCCTCCTGCTGTAGAATTACCTAGGCATGGTGCAGGGCTCAGGGGGGTTTCCAATCTTCATACAGCTCTGAGATTTGTCTTCATTTACCCCACAGAGTGTGGTGGATGCTGTGACTGAGCAGTGCAGCAGGATGGGGTATGGGGACAACAGCCTTTGTGAAGCTCAGTTTTAATTTGAGGTACATAAGGAATAAATGTTGCAAACAATAATAGGAATGAACAAGAATTTAGGAAACTAGTACTCTACATGTCTTGCTGTTTTTCTGCCAAAGAGATGGCAACTGTTGGAGAAGTAAACCCATGCATTTATGTATTTGAATAAAAGTCTAAAACACCCAAAGATTTATTCAAGACAATATTAATTCCCTCACCTGAAAAAAAAATGTAAATATTTTATTCTAGTTATTTTCAAGAAAATGATGTCAAATTTTCCATGGCAGCTCTCTGTATAATTTGCTGAGGAACACATTAGTGTGCAAAGGCAATCAAGTTTGTGTGGCTGTTCTTGTAGGATGTGTTGTGTCAATGCAAAACTGTGTTAACTATGCGTGTTGGTTACCATTGGCTCGCTTTGCCAGTGGGATGGGAAGATCTGAGAGAAATTTATCCCTGGAAAGTAAATTAAAACTAGTAGGTGGCACTTTTTTGCCTGTTTTTGGAAGTTCCTAAGAAGTATCTGATTCCATTGGGATGCTCAAAGCTGACCTTAAGGATGAAGTTTCAGGTAGTCTTTCTAGAAGTCCAACTGTTCTTCCTCCAACAGTATTTTTGCTTTAGAACATGCACATACTTTGCCCACATTAATAATTTTGCACACAAAAGTTTAACTTTTCCATCTTATCTGTACTCTTTAGCAGTTACTGTGGGGTTTTTAATACTTTAGAGTAGGTTAGGGTAAATCTTGAACTTGTAATTTTTTTTTGTTACTTGATTTTTTTTTTTTTTTTTGGTAACCAGTATTTAAGCTACTCATTTCCCAAACTATTTTAATAAGTCATTAGCTGAAATATGTTGAATCCAGTTGGTTCTATATTATGTAGCTTTTATATAGCATACATGTATATGTACTCATACCTATGTATGCCAGTGAAATAAACAAATTCCAGTAAAACAACAGGAATACCTAAATGAGGATTAAACCCCTTATATTTCAGTTCCCTGTCCCGCACAGAAGATATTCCAATAGCCTGCAGCTTGGGATGACCTTAGGCTGATTTTTCTTACGATGCCATAATAGAAATCTTGGCACCTGTTTTCATGAGCAGTAGAGGTGGGGGCGGCTGTCTTGCACCCTCAGCCAGGGGCATTCCAAGTGCCTGCTCCAGCCCTAAAGTAAATAAAACCATGGAGCTGCTTTACAGCAGCCAGTGCTTTGTCCCTCCAGAGTCACCAGCTGTGAGCTGATTCATAAGCACATACATACACATACAGATATATAGATATATACATCCTCTGTTTTATAACTGACATCAAGGAATCCCACCTCAGCATCTCCTGGAAGCTTGGTACTGGGACATATGTGCTCAGTAATGGATTGCTTTCTCAAAATAGTCTACAAGTGACTGTGCAAACACTTGTAATGATAAATATCAAAACATATATGATAATTACAGAGGGAAGGAAAATAGAAATGTACTCAAAGATCAAAATGCTCCCCATTTGGTTTTCCGTACAATGGTTTCTCTGTGCACAAACACTAGGAAGCTATAAAGCAAAATAAAGTTATTTTAGTCCAGTGTTCAAGCACCAGCCTCTTTCTAACAGGAAAAATGCCAATTTTTCTCTATCTACTGCAAAATCACCTTATAAGATAAGATGTTTTTAAGACGTTTACCTGGCTAGGAGGTTGCAGAGAGGTCAGACAAAAGTTATCTTTAGTGAAATCTCACTCTCTTTTGGGGTCACTGCTCTTCCACTGAAGACTTTCATGTGGGTAGCATAACAATTGCTTGCATTAATTTATTACTCCAAAGATACTCATCACTTAGAGTGGTTCTGGACTTGAGAAACTTTTAGTTCAAGTACCCTTACAGCCCAGGAACAAAAGAGATGCTGATAAGAACGGTTAATGAATTCAGTGAAGGAGTTTTTAGGTAGTGAGAGAGGAATGCTCTTATCCCCTCAGCCATGTACTACTGTGTACACCAGCTAATTTAAACAGAAATATTTTTCTAATTCCTGGGTTGGTTATTTTTCCCTAAGAGGTCATGCTTTTTGCAGGAGCAACCTGATATTGCTCCACTGACTGGAAAGGAGCTGTGTCTGTTTGCACCTGGGGGAACTGGCACAATGTTCTTTGTGCCATGGTTACTGCATGAGATGAAGCATGCACTGCTGAGTGGAGCACATGGGATTTACCTGGGATTGCATTGCTAGAGGAAAACCAGCATTAGTTACATGCATGATCAGTTATGAGCTATGTATGATGAGCAGAGGGCATAGTGTTTTCTGAAGGGGAATAGAGATGTACAGCTATGATTAAGCCTTGTTTGTTACTGTAATGCAAATCATTGTGGTGAACTTTGGCTTGTGATTGTTGTCCTATTTCTAGGTAAATTAATTTGATGTTTTATTACTTTATCCATGTGAGGAGATCTTCAAATGCAGGCTGTTTGAATTCTGCTGCATGACTTTAGTGGAAGTAACCTGCCTTCTTAGGCTGTAAAACCAATGACTGTCTCCTGAAAACCACAATCAGGATCTCTTGGAGTTTCCTCTACACCATCCTCACAGGTTGGAAGGAAGACTGGTTTGATTGGAAGATTAATGCAGAGAAAAACTGAATGCTGGGGTCTGTAATGGCTGAACAGTGTGAAGGAAAAACCCAACATGCCATGGAAAGAGGATTAGGCAAGGAATCCTGAGAAACTGTAGACCAGGAGTAGTGATGACCCCCGACTGTGAAATACTCTTGCCTGCTTTGGAGCCTGAAGAAGCCTTGCCTGGGGCTGTGATCCTCAAGAAGAGGGCTGATCCAGCTGATCCCTCTTTACCCTGGCCTGGATGCCACCTCCCTTCCCCCCTTCTTATTCTTTGGTGATGGAGAAGAGGAAGTTAATGAATGGAAGCCAAACTCCTAGGACTACTTAAACCAGCACTGGTGGAGCAGTGGGTCTGCCAGGACATTCTCAAATGAACTTCCTCCATCCTTGATTTTCAGTGCCTGCCAGGTGCTCCCACTGATGTTCTGCTATCAGCTGTGCCCTTTTGTGCTTTCAGGTTTCCCCCAAGGCTGCCCACAGCTAAGGATGAGGGGCAAGACACAGTGCTCTCTGCCTGAGCCCCACAGATGGCCATGGACTTCATGCACATTGCTCTGCGTGTCAAAAAGATCAAATTTGAAAACAAAAGCTGCTGAGGCTTCGATTAGCAGCAAACCCAGCTGCTCCTGCTCCCCTCCATACAGCACCATCCAGTGGCACCTGCTGAAGCAGGGTTGCCACAGCTACCAGCCAGTCAGAGCAGGGTTACCTCCAGCTCTTCTCTCCACAGGGGTCTTTCCAGGTACACTGCCTCAAGTGTTTTGTACAATGCCTTAGTGTGAGCTAAAAAGGAAGCAAGGAAACCCTAAGATTTCTTCTCTCCTTCCCCCCTTCCAATGCCTGGGTTGGTGTGATCCTCCTGGAAACCATCCAGCCTTTGAAAGCAGCAGTAGGTTGGTCTCAAAAAGGGTCAAAAAGTCAAGTATGGGTTGACCACAGCTGGTTGCTGCAGCATCTCTGAATGTGCCCTTTCAGTGTGTGGAAGCAGCTAGTACAAGAGGTGCCTGTTGGGGTCGGTAACTTGCAGGATTTCCTGTGGCAAAGAGAAGGAAAAGCCTAAGGAGTTTTTTTCTAAATTTAATGCATACCCTGGCAAAGCTCTTCCCATAAAACCCATGGTAAAAATTACTCATTCCCATCTCTTCCTTGCAAAGAAATGATCTGATTCTTGGCTACTAACATGTAACTCTCTTCTTCACAAATATGAAGCAGTGATGTGTCCATTTTTATACAAACAGGGAACCTCATTTCAAAACCAAGACAAAATTCATTTATAGGCATCATCTCTCAATTACCTTAACAGAAAACTGTATTTTCCCCTGGGTCTGACATTTGCCAATGGAGTGAGCTCAGATTTAGTTGCTGAAATGTGCATTGCCAAAGAAATAACCCAGGAGAGCTTACCTGATATGTCTTATGGTCCCACTATTGAGCTCTTGAGCTTTTAGTGAACTTTCCTTTCTGAACTCGGCCTGGTGGGACTGGGATCTCTCCTGAGAACCACAGCACTGCTGCAGTGATTGAGGTCAGCCCCTGCTCTCCTTCCAGAGTGGATCTCAGCTGCATTCTGGGGATGGCAGGGAAACACATGGTGGTATTGCATAGAGGCAAAGCATGAAAATGGAGGGAGAGGAGAGAAGAAAGACACTGCCCACCATCCCTGAGATGTTTAAAACAGTAAGCTGATAATGGCTAATAGAAGAACAAAAGCTAAACTTTCTGGTTTAGCCTGGTGTTGGGCACATGGATAATCTTCAAAGAGGAGCTACAAAATTTAAAAGGAATTAAGCTCTGGGAAATTTTAAATCTGGCACATCTGGTTTACAAAGGGGATTGTTGTTGTTTTTTTTTCTGGGTGCTGCTGTGTTTTCATTTTTTGTTGGAGTGCCAAAGGCAATTCTCTGTCAAATGTAGACTCTTGACCTTCAAGTCAGGATGACAAGAAAGTCATCCCAGGGAGTGTCCACACCTGTCAGACAATATTAGGCACAAAATAGAGCTGTCTGTCTTCTTTAGTTAAAATGGTTTCACAAATAGTTCATAAATGCCTGTCTTTACAGAGAAGTGCCTGTATTATCTTGGTGCACTCAATATTGAGATTGATGACAACTGGGGTCATTGGTTAAACTGTCTAATCCTGGCAAGCCAAGACAAAGAGAAGAGGCAGGAGAGTAGCACAGTGGCTGCTTAAAATTACCTGCAAGAGAGATCAGTCCTGAGAGCAGGCAGGGCTAGTGAGGAAACTGGCAGGTCTTTGCTGTGACTCACCCATTATTAGATCCCACTGCATGGAGACACTGCCTCACAGACGTGGCTGTACTTGAGGATCAACACTTGGGACATTGGGCAAGTTTACCTCGGCTCCCATAAAATAAAAGCAGAGCTTGCAACTGTAATCACAGCTATTACAGAAGGTCTAATACAAGGGAGCAATGTTCAGGAGATGGGAGCCAAATTGCTATTTATGCAAAAGGCTTAGCTGTAATGAAGGGCTATTAAACCAGGAATAAATTCTCTTACATGCACCCCACCACCCCCTTCACCAATTCCTTGTTGCCGAAGGGGACCTGAAGGTGAGCATCTAGCCCATCAGCCTTCCTATTTCTCTTTGCTCTGAGTGAAATGAAAATGATGGAGGAGTGAAGAAGCTAGCTGATGGCTGGCTGACACCGTAACCTGAATGTGTGCCAGTTCTTGGCACTCACCCGACAGGCACAAAACCAGTGCTGGAAGAGCTGTGGCAGGTCCTGTTGGAGAAGGAATCTCTTACCTCCCTCCCTGTGCACATGAGCATTTGCTGGGCTATTCTGGCTTCACCAGTTAAAAGAGCAAAGGGGAATGTTTCACAGCACAGTGTAACAGGTATTGGTCTTTTTAAAAGTAGTAGTTGTTTATTGTAGGCAGCTGTAAGGTGCCTGTTACTCTCATATTTGTAAACCAAGTGTGGCTTTGACTGAACTAGTTCATCAAGGACAGGCAACTTAAGGACTGAAGTGAAAAGAGAGAAGGTGGTTGAATTGAGCAAACTGAATAAGAAATTTCTGTAAAGGAAAAAGAGGGGGGAAAAAAAGCCATGATGGAAATTTATTTCTCTTTTGTCCTTTCCCAGAGGCATCTGTATCAAATGAGGAAACACCAAAAATTGGTATCCTGATTAAGAAAAGGCATAGATGAGTTAAAAGCATGCTGGTGGGTTGGTAGTAGCTGGAGAAGCAGCAAGAAGAGCAGAGAATCAAAACCCAAGGTGGGCATGTTATCCAACATTCTTTGCTGCTTCCAGTCTTTCCCTACCTGCAAAGACTGTGGTAGGGGTTAGCTCCACTTCCCACAGGCATTTTCCGATGCTTGATTTTTAGAAATCCTCTTCCTGCAAAGCTCTGTGGGTGGGAAAGACAAGCCCTTGGTTTAGGGACGCCCAGAGGGAGGCTGTCAGCCTGGGTCACATTTTCTGAACTTGGTCACGGTCGGTGGATCAGTGCACAGAAAGTGGAAAGCTGTCACAGGCTGGGTGCAGAGAGCAAGCCCATCATTCAGCCTGTGCTTCCTGGCAGGAAGAGCAAGAATGTTGTGGCACAGGTAGAGCCTCCTTGTATCTTGATATATTGTATCCCTGTGCTGTGTCAGTGTGGGTGTCTGCCTCTCTGTCTGAAGAGCAGGGCAAAATCTCAAAGAGCTTTTATTTGAGACCAGCAGCACTGGTCGCTCTCCCTTTGCCCAGTCAGAAAGGAGAAGCTGCCATCTGAAAATTGGCAAGACAAATGACCATAGAGCTTTCCTACCCTGTGATCTGGGAAAGCCTCCCCAGATTTGTGCTGCCAAGGGATTCTCAGAGAAGCCAACATGCACCAACTTGTTCTTCAAGCACTTGTGCCAGCTCCCCCCATGCCAGTGGGCACCAGTCAAGGTCCCTCACCTCTGCCTGCAGGGATGGACTGTATGGTTCCCAACAATGCAGTTCTTTATAGCTGTAGTTTGAGTTAGAGACGTGGTATTCCTACCCTTTTCAAGCTCACATCAGAGCTTCAGCTCAGACTTGTCACCCACAGCTCTACCTCCAGGGCAGAGCAAAGGCTGCTTACAAAGCCTTGCCCAGCTCTGGTTCTCCCACCCTGTGTGCTGATCAGCCTGCCTGCAGGGTGCCTTGTGGTGCAGAATCCTGTTTTAAATTATTTTTACCCCAGGTGGGCATTGTAATAGCAGCCCCTGATTAAATTCTTCTGGAAGGTAGAAGAGTTCATTTAATTGTTCATTTAGAAGTGGTCAGTTCTGCCTACCTTGCTTTTTTGCTTAGGCACAAAATGTACTTCCCAAATGCAAGTGTGGAATCACAGGTCATCATTCTCTCATTTTGGCCCACAGTCTAATGGGCTTCCTACAGGAAAACTGAGCCAGTATGGGTTGGAGCTCTTGGCTGTGCACGTTACATGAATAAAGATTTCCCTTTATCTCAGTTTGCCTATGTATGCCATTTACATTTGCATTCTCTTAGGGTATAGGTATGTCACTGGAATTTTGTTCTTCTGACTGCAATTTTGCACTACCCCCAGCACCTACAGGACTTGCCTTGTACTACATGAGAAGGGACTATAGGAGGAAAGCATTCCATTCAAAGCAGAGAAATTTCAGATTAAAATGCCAAGGCTGGGGAAGAACTTCTGATCTCCTTGGTCTGACTTTGGCGTCATTAACTGGGCAGTACGAGATCTGCCAGGGATCAACCACATGCCTTTGCTAGGTTGGCTCAGACCACAGGCTGAAAAAGGAAATATGAAAAATGGTGGAGAAATAGATTTTATTGCTCTTTCTTCCAAAGCACTCATGAAAATTAATGGACATTTAATTCACAAGCTCTTTCTATTACTGGTAGGGGAATCATAAAAACAAACCTTAGTTCTTTTAGCATGTCAGTGCCTGAACTGCCTCAATGTGTTTTCAGTAGTTCTTGCAAGGCAACATGACAAGCAGATATTTTTGAAGGCAAACTGGTGTGCCATTTCCATAATTAAAATTGTATGTTTCCTCCAAGTATTGAGTCCTTTATGGCTTCAGTAGAGTACAGTTGCAGAGTTTGAAATAAATCATGTCTTGGTCAAATAGATCACCTATGCCCCCACCTTAGTGTCTGACTGTAATCTGGCCAAAAGCAATCATCAATACCGTAGCAGATAAGAGACAAATATAGGTTGGAAGACACATAAAAAACATCTTTAGAAAAAATATTTAGAAAGTCAAGATATAAACATACCTTTCTCTTGCCTCTATTACTTTAGAGTAAAGAATTTCCTGTGCAGAAAATCTATTCTGGCCCCTTTAACCCACACTGCTGTTGTCAGCTGTACACCTTTTTTTTTTTTTTTTTGCTTCAAAAACATCTGCAAGTCTTGTTTCCCTCTTTGCAAATTCATACATAAACAAAATTAAAGGGCTTTCCAATCCAGGTGTTTTAGTGCTGTGTTATTTACATGTCTAAACATAGGCACCTGAGTTTCAATGTGAGAAACCTGTACCCTGTATTGTGAATAAAGTGGGAATTTGTTTTCAGTGTCTGCTGGGAGGTGATTTTCCTCCTAGTCAGTTGTAACTTCCCCAGTGTGTGTAGGCTATTGTTAAGCAGACAATAGATAATAGCCTACCTACCAGCTCACCTATCCAAGCAGCACTCACCTAGCTGCAAAGGTTTAACACCGTTGCCAAAGATTTTCTTGAAGAAGAGGATAGACACGCCTGCCCATAACCTGGAATCTCCTCTCCTCCCTTGGGTCGCATCCTGCCCCCAGGATCCTTCTTGATGCCAGCGTGTCTGAGTCAGGTAAAAGCACAGAGCTTAAAAATGATGCAGTCAGCTATTTCCTGCTCTGTTTATTAGTTGGGTGTTTAGTTTGGACCCAGCTCATCACTCTTCACACAGGAAACTCCCATTGACTTCACTGGGAACACTGAGCAAGGATTTCTGAGCAGGGCTTCTTGATGGAGGATGGCAAAACAGGACTGAGCACAGAAGTACTTGGCCCCCAGCAGAGCAGAGACAGTGAAACAGCCATTCCTGGTTTTTAATAGCAGGCCTCAAGGGACTTCACAAATGTGATAAGTATTATTATCCCTATATTGCAAAAACTGGTTACCAAAACAAAAAGGTGAAGCTAAACAAGGTATTGTTTTAGAAATTCTTGGTGGCAAATAAGTGTCGTCAAGTGATGCAAACTAAGTGAATGTAGAGCTATAGTTACCTACAAAGGATGCCATATTTCTGGGAAGAGTTTTAAGGAACAACTATTAGTATGCCCTTTCCATTATTTTGCTTTCCTTAGGTGCTACTCCCCACAACTGTTCATGATCTGTTTTTTTAGAGCATTCACTCTTCTAAGATTGCTCCTGATTTTTCTCACAGTATGACAAGAAGAGCAGCATCCAGCCTGTGTGTAACCAGCACATCTGCTGCTGGCCTTCTCCTGCACACCTGCAGCAGCAAAGCCAGACCCAGTTTACATTGACTCCATGTCCAGGAAAGTCTAGCCAGGCTCATGTAAGTCTCGAATGGGGCAGGAGGAGGGTGTAACACTTCTCAAAATTTATTATTGAGGTCTGCATGCTCTGGTCTCATTAGGGCTGCAGTCAATGCCCTTTCTGAGCACAGCAGTTGCACTGAGCTGTGTTACTGCAGCACCAGTGTGAGTCTCAAGCTTCAGTCAGCCTTCCACGTAGGAATACATGCAGGTATGTTCAAAAAATATCCTGCCAGAAATGTCTTAAAAGACCATCCTGTAGGTGGTGTTTTTGTGCCAAACACACTTCAACCACCTGAAAACCCACAGAAATTATAAGAGAAGCTTCTTCCCAAGAGTGAGACGACTGGGCTGGGAAGTATCCAGGACTGTCTTGACAGGTGGCAACACTGGATGGACAGTGGGAGGGAAGGTACCATCTCTACCTGTACAAAATGACTAGAAAGACTTAAAAATAATTTTCTGATAGGAAATAGTCTTTCAAAACCTCTCCTGAAAGGCACTTGCTGATGTACTGCCTGAGTACTGTGTCTGAAGCAGATTACTTGCCGACACACTGCGTAGGCTGTGAAATTCTGTAACTTGCCCTATGATGTACAATGCAGGGACAGACAATCACTACGTATTCCACCTCAGCCTTGCTTTTCCACTCTGTGGCCTTGGATGAATTCTGGGGGAATACCCTTTTCCCAGGAAGCTTTTAATGAGGCAATGTTTGCAGCAGACAGAGATGCCACTCCTGAGCTATGGGTCAGTACAGACAGCCAGAAAACACAGCTCTGTCGGGTTTGTTTGGCTTTCTGCTCCCACCCAGAATGAACAGCACCATTTGCTGCAGAGCTCCTGCACCACTGATGCATTTCAAAGAGACATGTCTAAATCTTCAGGGGTTTCATCCTGCTAGCAATGTAAACTTCTGCCTTTCCAAACACTTCAGAGGCACTTAGGAGTTCCACTTCACCCACTTTCATAATTTGGCTGTAAGAAGATTGTACGCTGTCTCTTCTCTTATATTTCTACTGGGAAATACCAGATGGGCTTTAGTCTGGCTACAGAAGTTGATATCTTGAACAAGTCCCTTGAAGTGAGTGAATGAAAAGGAAAGAGATGCTATTCAACACCAAACCCACAAGCAAAAAAATGTAAATAAACAAAAATAAACCAAACACCAAATTCTGAGGATAAAAAATGTTTGTCCCAATAAGGAGATGGGAAAAAATGTGAAGTAATGAACAGTTCACTCAGTTACATTTTTGTTGTCCACAGCCTATCCCTTGGCCCTGGGTGTTTCTTAACCAGGCCCTCAGGATCCTGCTTAGGCAATCCTAGCACTGGTTTCTGTGGGGACAGCACCTAACCCCTTGCACACAGTGAATTTTGGTTTGTGCCACAACTTCATCTGATGAGTATTGGACAAATTATTGCATGCCTTCTTTCATTGCCTTGTCATCGCACTTGTGTGTAACACTACGTGTGTGCAAGCAGTGGAGAGGGGCAGCATGCTGAAAAGGAGAGGGAGGGAGGGAGGGAGGGAGGTGCAGCCTGTGAGCACAGAGGCCTGAAGTGGTGTGAGGGAAAAGGTGTTGAAAGCATGGTGGGAGAGGACTAGCAGGTTGGGGACTAGCCTTTACAGGAGGTAAGAGGTTGTCACACTGAACATGTGTTTATGTCAGAGGCAGCAGAAGGATCACAGATTTGGCTAGCACTTGGGATTTGGGGGTTGTAGGCAAAGTGTGGGGCTCCACATCTAAGCATTCAGGATGTGTCTGGTGCAAAAGCCTAAAAACAGTTCAAGGTCTTAATTTGGCTCCTTCGTCTGCAGGTAGGAATAAAAATGAAAACTCATCCAAGCCCTGAAGTTACCTGGTGACTCTGCTCAGCAGTTGAGATGTCAATGTGATGGGCTCCACATAAAAGCTACACAAAGGTGAGCCCTGCCCAGAGAACTGAAATGCAAGTATGATGGGCAAGATAAAAGGCTGATATAATGCAGAGAAGGAAGGCACAAGGTAAGAATAACATGAATATGACAAGATCATGACAGTAGTTTCAACACACTAAGACTAGGTCTTTCAACAGACAACCAGTGGCTCAGCTGAACTTTGGGAAGCATTTTGGAGGACAATGAGGGTGCCAGTGGGGTCCTTTTGCAAAGCTTAATAAAAGAGCTCCTTTGAAATCCTGACAGCAGCAACATTAAAACTATTCCTGGCTGTGGTGAGGGGCCTCTTGAGATCTTGCTGTGCTGGAGACTTGGGAAGAGATAGAGACTTGCAAACTGAGTATTAATACTCTCTGCTCCTGGTTCAAAATGACTCACAGTGTTTCTGGATAATTTATTTAACCTCTGATTTCCCCTTTGGAAACGTGGGTTTCATACAACTTGTTTCCTTGTAAAACTCTTTGGGATACTGGTAAATTTGACCTTCCACAGTACAGTGACAGCCCTGAATGAAACCCTGAGAAAGAACTGGATGAAGTCAGCTGGCAAGTGGCACAGGATTTGAATGAGATTAGAACCAAATGGGTGATAGTTTAAGGGGGCCAAATATGTCAAGGGATGTTGATGTGAGAGACATCAGAAGGAACAGGTGAAACATTTTTGTTTGTGCACAGCATGGAGTGTTGGGGCTGTAGCAGCTCTCATGCTGCTGCCTGGCAGAGCTGCTGCTGCCTGCTCCCCCTCTCACTCACCTCTCTTCTGCCTCTGCTCTTGCCCCCACTTCTCTACAGTAGTTTTGTTCTTTGTGCCATTTGTCTTTCTGGTGCGTTCACATGCTTCACTGCCTGTGGTGGTGCCCTGCTCCCTGGGGCAAGGTGAGAGTTGCTGCTGAGGCCACCCACAGTTCACACAGCACCAAGGTGTCCAACAGCTACAGACCATTCAGAACTTCAAGAATGTTTTCAGAATTGAGACTCAGTTTTGCTGTGGGTTTGAGGGTTCCTATAGAAGATAGAAGTGAAATTCCTAAGTCTGCCTTCTCACATGTGTGACCAGCACCCTGCTGCCAGCACCTGCAGCTCAGCAGCCACCTACCACCTTGGTGCACAGCCCAGCTGCCAGCCTTGCACTGCCAGCAAGGAGCCCTCCTGCTCCTGCTGCTTGCACCTTGCTCAGTTTCACTGAGCTCTCCCTTGAACCTCTCGGGCAGCTGGTGATCCAAAACACAGAGGAGGCAAAATATCTAAAAAATGCTGGAAAAAAAGCTACAGAAGTTAGGAATGAACCTTACACTTGCTCCACATTTCAGTACCACTAAGACATAAAGCGACTCAGGATTACAGCGTGAAGAGAGAGGCATTTGGACATGGCAGGGCCAATTCTGTTCACTGTGTATGTTATTTACAGATGTGTAGCCACTTGAAGAAACAAAACCATAAGGAATAATAAGACTTGCTGGGATAAACTGGCTGTGGAATGCTTCACTCGTGGAAGGGAAGGGTGAGGGTCTCCCGAAGGTGGGGAGGGGAGATGGTGGCGGGAAGCCTAAACTACCGGCCGGAACAGTGACCGGGCTCGTTTCCTTTCTAGGGAGGGTGCTCCCGTGCAGGGACAGGGGAGCGTGAGGCGGGAGCGGTGGGTTGCAGGGCGTGCGGACTTCCCGGCCGCCACCCGCTGCGGGACTGACAGCGGCGGGATCCCGTCCCCGCCTCGCCCGCGGCACCGGACCGCGCCGGGGGTGTGCCGGG